>JAJIBD010008102.1:0-79837 GCA_021461705.1 Cryptotis parvus
TTTGGGTCATACCCGGCAATGCTCAGGGGTTTCTCCTGGCTCTGCACTCAGGAATAACTCCTGGCAGTGCTCGGGGACCAAATGGGATGCCGGGATTGAACCCAGGCCGGCATGGGCCGGCTGCGTGCAAGGGAAACGCCCCACCCGCTGGGCTATCTCTCCGGCCCCTGGTTTGCTTTATTTTTATATGTGAAAGCTCCCCAAGCCTGAGCTGGTCCATGTTCAATATTGGGGCGTTGGTCAGCTCCCCTGCTGTACCTCCTGCCCGCCCCGTGGTGTGCTAGGGAGCAGCAAGGTCTGTTCTGGGTATGAGGTGGGGCTCGGGGTCCCGGCCCCCTCCTCCAGGCTGAGGTGCTGAGCTCCAGGTGGCGGCAGTGGGGGGGGCTGGCCAGGGGCCCCACAGCCTGCAGAGAGGCCAGGCGCTGACCGGGGCCCGCACCTGTCCCTGAGGTGCTGGGGTGGAGAGCACCCATTTCCAGGTGTTGGGAGCACCTCTTGGCATGGAAGGCGGCTGTGCGCCCGGGGTGGGGGAAGGCCCTTTCGGAGGGGCTGCCTGGAGCCGAGCTTCCCGGGCATCAAATGGGGGAGCCCTAGGGTCCCCCTAGGAGTTGCGGTGGGCCGCCTCCTGCTTTGGGGGTTCTGTTGGGTTTATTCTTTTCCTTCCTTTTGTTTTATTTTATTATCTTATTTTTTTTCTTTTTTCCTTTTTTTTTTGCACTTACCCACCCAGACCAGGAGTCCCCACCCACCTGGTCAGTCCTGCTTTGGGGGTCCATGCACTAGCCCAGGGCAGCACCCGTGGCCCTTGTGTAGTTCAAAAATTTACTTTTTCTAGGAGCAAGAAGCCCCAGGTTTTTCCTGCTGTCTGCACCGCTTGGGCTGGGAGACCCCGGGGCTGGCTGCTGCTCCCTAAGGGCCCCTCCAGGTGCGGGAGGGGGAAGCTGGGGAGGGTCTCTGGGCCCCAGGCCCAAGTCGCGGCCCCGCGGTGTGGACCCAGCAGCCGTGGGGACTCCAGGCTCCTACAGGGCCAGCCTTGGGCCCTTGCGTAGCCGTGGCGGAGCTCATGCGTGAAGCTGCTCCTGACGCCGAGCGTCTTGGGTCACCCCAGTGTGGGCGACGCCTCCCTCCTGTGCCTCAGGCCGGGCTGCCCTGTCCTGGTGCGACTATCCAGCTCCCAGCTGGCTAAACCTGGCACCTCTGGCCCTTTAGAGTCCAGCTGGGCACAGGGGAGGCCTCCCAGCCTGCTGGACCCCAGGGGCGGCTGGGTAGTGACGGGCTGCCTGGGGGTGGGGGTTCTTTTGTTCCCGGTTCGGTTGGGGGCTGTGCTGAATTTTCTTGTCTAGTATGTTTTGTTCCGCTGCTCTTCAATATTGTACCAATGCCAGGAAGGGGGGAAAGCTCTTGCCCCCCAATAAACGGTCACATTCCGAAGCTCAGAACCAGCCACAGGGCTGGGGTCTTGTGTCTCCTTCTGCAGCGGGTGGTTGCAAAGACAGCAGGCCCGAGGGGTGAGCGGTGCTTGGGCCTTTCCCTGCCCCCCCGAAAATGGAACAGGTGCTTCGGTGGACCCAGAGGATACCTGAGGGGGTGGCCAGAGGGCTCCAAGGCCTCTCACCTCGGTAACCCTGCTGACCCCTTTGGGCTGGGGGAACTCATAAGGGCCTGCCTGACCTTTCACGCGCCCTCAGTGCACCCCCAAAGCCCCTGCCCTCACCCCTGGTGGCCACAGGAGCCTCTTAGGCCCCATGAGCCCACCAGCACCCCAGCAGCACAAGGCTGCAGGGATACGTCCCCCCCCACCCATAGCCCAGCTGTTCTCCAGATGTGCCTCGTGCCCTCCCGCAGGCCTAAGCCTGTGGCTTCACCCCTCCGCACTCGCTGTCTCCCGCCTCCGCAGGTCCCTCTCCCCTTAGGACAGTGGGGCGGGGGCAGCCGCGCCAACAGGCTGGGACCCCAGAGGCTCATTCCAAGGAGCCGGGGACGGCAGGTGGGCACAGGCCTCTGGTCCTGCAGGCCGGGCTCTGCTGTACCCCTGCTGGCTGTGGGGGCAGAGGGTCCAGGAGAAGTGGACGCCCCAGATGAGAGGTGCAGAGGACACTTGTCCCTTGTGGGCAGGGCTGTGCGCTGGGGCCCCCCTTGAATCTGTGAGGCCCAAGTGCTCTCGACAAGGGGCCACACCCCGCTGTTCTTGGGGCTGACTCCTGGCTCTGCTCAGGGACCACTCAGACTATATGGGGTTCCAGGCATCAGACCCCGTCGGCTGCACGTGAGGCCAGCGCCTGCCCACTGTACTGTCCATTCCAAGGCCCCACATTTGATCCTGAGCACATATGGCCCTCGCCAAGTACTGCCCCGAGCTAACTCTGTGCCCCTAAGGAACATGCGTTTCCCTCCCCTCCCCCCACCACCTAACACAGTACTTGCCGAGTTAAAGAAAAAAAGCTCAAATAGGCTTTTTTCATAAATGACAGCCCGAATGGAATTCAACAATAAAAAAAAAAAAACTTTTAGGCCTTTCCTGACACGCATTTGAGGTTTGAATTAGCATGTTCTGTGATCCCAGAACACCTACGTCAGGAAATATAGAAAAGTATACACACACACACACACACACACACACACACACACACACACACACACACACGGTATACCAGATATACCCTCAGAGTGCCTGGCAGGGGCAAATGCCCATTTGAAGGGTCAGCCCGCCAATAGAGGCCATCAGCCTCAGTAAAATGCTTGTAAACATGAGCTCTCACCCCTGATTTCCAAATGTCCTGAGAAGCAGGCCGCAGAGCAGAGCCAGCGGCAAGCAGTGGGCACAGGGTCCACACCACCGGATCCACGGATCCAAGCTGTGCCTGCGCGGGGCGACATGCAGAGCCGTCCTCAATTCCAGAGCATCACAGCTCGCGAGTCGTTATGTGGAAAATCAGGGGCAGAAAGACAGGAGCAAGGAACAAAAACCGCGCGTGTGTTTGGACCGGCGCCCTGATCTTTTCGCTCCCCCGCGTCTCCCGACTTCTGAAATCTCTTAGGAACAAAGAGATTCGAGGACGAATGTGAAAATGTGACAGTGACTCAGGGGGCTGGAGGGGACGGGTGCCCCCCACACCGCAGTGACCTCATCAGCGGCGGGAACCAGCGTCTCGCGCTCTTGCTTCCAAAGGCTGCGCTCAGGCCTCTGGAAACAGCGTCAGCCTTTGAGAGCAGGCAGCCCCCTACAGAGTCGGGAGCTGCTGGGAAGAGACAAAGCTGGGGGGGCTCTCGGCCCACCTAAAGCGCCCTGCTGCTTCCTCCTGCCCTGTGCCAGGCTGGCTGGATGCCGACGGGGCGGCTGCTTCTGAAAGGGGCAAAGGAGGCTGCACACAGGCCTGACTCGCGCCACGCGCCCACGTGTGACAGCCCCACACACTCCCGCCTGGACGCCCCTTTCCCAGCCCAGACCACCCCCTACCTGGCGCCAACCCCCCACACTAAGAGCAAGCGTCATTGTCCCAGCCGCAGGGCAGGGGAGTGGAGGTCTGACATGGCCCAGGGGCACTTTATTTTAATTTATTATTTTATTTTTTGCTTTTTGGATCACACCTTGCAATGCTCAGGATTTACTCCTAGTGATGCTCAGGGGACCCTATGGGATGCCGGGGGAATTGAACCCCCGGGTCGGCTGCGTGCAAAAGCAAATGCCCTCCCCCGCTGTGCTATCGCTCCGTCCCCCAGGGGCATTTTATCCAGGTTCACTCACGGAAGCCTCCCAGGAGCGCGGGAGCCACCTTGACTACATCGGGGACCAGAGATCTGCCCCCCAAAGGTGAAGCCACGGCACCCCAATCCCTCCAGGCCACCGTTCTTCCTGCCTGGCCCGTGGGCGATGGCACCCCTCTGTGTGGCACTGCCCAGCTGGGCGTGGGAACACGCATGTCTCCTCTGGGCCTGTTTCCCTCTGTCCAGTGGGTGCGTGATAGGAACACGCCCTCGCGGGGTCAGGGTTTCTGCCTCTCTGCTGACAGCTCTTCTGGGTGCAGACGGGAACTTGGGGCTGGGTGCGCCCGGGGTCCCCGCTCCCGCCACACTTGGCTGAGGCCTGAGTCCTCCTCACCTAATGGCAGCCCTGAAGTAAGTGGGAGGGGGCGAGGGGCTGCTGGCAACTGGGTCCCACAGGACCCGAGAGGGAGGGGGTCTCCTCTCTGCGAGGAGGGCCCACACCCTCTGGCCTTTCTGTCTCCCCCAGCCAACTCCCAGCCCCCACCGGAGGACACCCGTTTCCGTGGGCTCTCCTGCAGGGACAGATGGTCTCCTTCCTGCCCTGGCCACCGCGCTGCCTCCTGTCTCTCCCAGGGAAGCAGAAAGCTGGGATGGAAAACTCTGGGCTTCCCCAAGAGCGGGGTGGGGGGGCCTTTCCGCTGGCTCTGCCAGCACCCGGCATCCCTTGCAGAGAGATGCATGACCCACGACCCAGCCGCCTCAAGCCTGGGCCCTGGAGCGTGTTGGGAAACACAACTGGACTTAGTCAACAGTTCCACTATGCCGGGAGGGGCTGAGTGTTGCCGAGGGTGCCCACCCCCTCCCGCCCTCGGAGCAATGCTCAGGAGGCCGGAAAGGAGGGAGCAATACTGGGGGCCAAGAAGGGCCTGTAGCTCGAGTTCTGGGGGGGGGGGGTGCTGGGAGGACAGAAAGGCCACAGGGTGTGCCCCTGCAGAGGAGACCCCGCTGTCTCCGTCCTGGGGATTGCCGGGGCCAGCTGGGATTTGGATCCAGATGCCAGCAGCCCGAGCCGGGCCGGGAAGGAAGAAGGAAGCACTGGGCGGGGGCTCTCGCCTGCTTTACCCGCTGGGCAATGCCAGGCGCTGTGTCGTGCCCAAGAACAGGGCAGCCGGGCTTAGGGTCCCCATTGGACATTTGGACGACTTGGTCACTTGAACAATCTCTCTCTCTCTCTGTCTCTCTCTGTCTCTCTCTGTCTCTCTCTGTCTCTCTCTGTCTCTGTCTCTCTCTCTCTCTGTCTGTCTCTCTCTCTCTCTCTCTCTCTCTCTCTCTCTCTCTCTCTCTCTCTCTCTCGGTCACCCAGCGATGCTCAGGGATTCCTCCTGGCTCTGCACTCTTAGCAGTGCAGGGGACCATATGGGATGCCGGGATTGAGCCCGGTCGGGAGGACAAACGCCCTCCCCGCTGTGCTCTCGCTCCGCCCCCCCATTTGCTAGTTTCTTGGGAGTGAGTTTTCTGCTGCTAGCAAAGAAGCAGAGGGTCCAGTTTTCTCGTTCTTCCTGCCCAGACCCACGCACAGTCCCGGCCCCGGCTGCCCAAACGCCCACCCACACCCCATCACCAGCAGTCAGGCGACCACAGGGGCTTTTGAACGGTTCCACAGTGTTTTCACAACGCCTTGAATTTTGGAATCTGTGAATTTTCAGCCTCCCCTGCGTTCACAGCCCCCCACGCCCCACCCCGTTAGTGAGCCCGGTGGGTGGACACGGATGACGGTGGAGCGTTGCCCCGCCCCATCTTCCCTGCGGTGGTGTTCACGCGGGGTTCAGGTTTGGGGCCGTGCAGGGTGTCTGGAGAGATCTGCTGCCGTCGGAGCCTCAGCCAGCGCGTGCCCGGCTCTGGGGTCGCTGCTCTGCCCTCCCTGATCCGCCAGGCCACCTCTGGAGCTGCTCCCAGCGTCTCCACGAGTCCCGCCTGTGTGTTCTGTGCTCAGCCCCACTCCCTCCTGCCCCCTGAACACCCTACTGTCTGGCTGTACCCCAAAGGCCATCTTGGGAGCTTCTGGGCTTAGCCAGTGGAGTCTGGAGCGGCTCTAAAGAGCCATGGGTGGTTTTGTGCGGACATTCCCATGTTGGACAGTCCTGGGGCAGCTCCCCCCTTGCCCCCGGGGTGAGCAGGCAGAGAGGCTGACCTGGGGCTGCTCAGAGCAGGCTCCTGATGATCGTTCTTGGCTCAGGGCTCCCCAGGGGCAAAGGAAGTTGGGCTGTTTTCAACCCGGACCTGAGCGCCCCCACCCGTCACAGCCTGTCTTCACTCTCCCCCTCCCTCCCCTAATTGGTCTCCCTGGTGTCCCCGAGCCCTGGAGACAGGTCTCCATGCAACCAGCCGCGGGATCTTCCATCAACAGAAGCCAAGGCTGCTCTTTCCTGCCTGCGTTTCCCTGCTGGGCTTCAAACCAGATTCCCCAGCCTGCGCTGCCCAACGGGGGCGTGGCCCCCTCCTCCCGCTCTCTCCTCCCGGGGTCTCAGCCTGCTCCAGCCGCACAGCCCAGGTCCCACCAGACTTAGCTCTGACACCTGGCCCCCACCTTCTGGAACTTTCTACCCTCTTGCTTCTTCGTTCTCTCTGGGTCTCCCATCCCTATTATAAATACACTTGCTTATTTAATTATTCATTAGTTTACTGCCTGCCTCCCCGTTAGAATAAAGCGATGAGCTTGTCTGGCTACAGCCCCCAGAGACGGGCACCGTGCCCCCCACAGACTTCAGGGAAAGGCGTCTCTGCCTGGAGGACAGGCCCACTCCCAATGCAGGAACCGGACAGGAAGTCGGAGCACCAGAAAATAGGACGTGGAGGGGCCACAGTGTCCCCCCGAGAACCTGCTCCTCACCACCTCCACTCTCCTCTTGGGTTGAGGGGAGGTTCCCAGGGCCCCCCAGAGAGATGAACTTGGCCCCACCTGCCCCCCCACCCTTTGGGCAGTGGCCAGTGAGGGGAAGAAGGAAAGTTGTCCCTCTCCAAACCAAAACTCCTCCCAGCTCCCCTCAGGGAGGCCGGGGTGAACCGGGCCTGGGGATGAAGGAAAGCAGGGGGTGGGGTCTGCAGGCAAGACCCAAGGCCACAGAGTGCCCAGGGTCGAGGAGGGACATGGCTGTGTTGGGGACAATCACCCACTTCCCCCATGCTGCGGCATGATGACGCCGTAAATGTCCATTGCCACTGTCTGAAGAGCAGTCAGGTGCTGAGGCAAAGGGGCTGGAGAGAGACGGGGCGGGGGGTGATTGCCTTGTGTGTAGCCAACCCTGGCTTGATCCCTGGCACTGTATGTGGTCCCAGGCACTGCCAGTGCTCCCTGAGCACAGAGCCAAGAGTGATCATTTTTTTTTTTTTTTTTGCTTTTCGGGTCACACTCGGCGACGCTCAGGGGTTACTCCTGGCTTTGCACTCAGGAATTACTCCTGGCAGTGCTCGGGGGACCACATGGGATGCCGGGGATCGAACCCGGCCGGCACAGGCCGGCAGTGTGCAAGGCAAACGCCCTACCCGCTGGGCTATCGCTCCGGCCCCAAGAGTGATCATTGAGCATAGAACCAAGTGATCCCTCCCTGAGCAGTGGCAGAGACACAGAGACAGAGACACAGAGACACAGAGACACAGAGACAGAGGGAGACACAGAGACACAGAGGGGAGACACAGAGACACAGAGAGACAGAGAGACAGAGACAGAGGGAGACAGACAGAGGGAGACAGACAGAGGGAGACAGGGAGACAGAGAGACAGACAGAGGTTGAGGCCAGAGCACTTGTACAGTGGGAGGCGCTTGCCTTGCTCACAGCAGCTGACCCAGGTTCAGTCCCAGGCACCCAGTAGAGTCCCCTGAGCCTGCTAGGAGCGATTGGTCCCTAAGGGCAGGGTCAGGAGTAAGTAAGCTCTGAGAGCCTTGCGGGTGTGGCCCAAAAACCAAAACTAAACAAAGAAACAAAAACACCATGAGGCCGGAGAGATGAAACAGCGGGTAGGTGCTTCCTCTGTACCCGGCCAAGCCCGGCTCATCCCTGGCGCCACACAAGGTCCCCCAGCCCCACCAGGAGTAAGCCCTGAGCCCTGAGCTCCACCAGGTGTGTTCCCCCAAAACAAAATTATTCTTTCCAGTTGTGCCCGTGGGTTGTAACTGAGTGTGTCTTTACACCTGGGCTTGAAAGACCGGCTTTTCTTTCAATGTTGCACTTCTTGAAACCAAAATTAATTAAACCAAAGCCTTGTCGCAGAGCTAAGAGGACCCACTTAGCCGGCACCCCAGGCTCCGGGCATCACTAAGGGGCCCACTGGGTTCCGCTGCCCAGTGGCTCTGGCCCCATCTGCCATCCCTGCCCCCCCCAGAGGACAGTTTCTCCAGGGACACTTTCACAGCATCCTGGTCTTTTTTTTTTCTTTTTGGAGTCCAGGCTCTGGACTCAGGAATCACTCCTGGCAGCGCGGGCAACCATATGGGATGCCCAGGATCAAATCCGCTCAGGCCACGCACAAGGCAAACGCCCTCCCCGCTGAGCTATGGCTCCGGCACACACAGCATTCAGGTCTTCACAGGACTAAGGCACTGATGGTGTCTCACCCTGGACCACATTTCCTGGGGTCCGGCCTTCAGAGATCCCGCACACCCTCCTTTAGAGAGGCCCCTTGCGCAGGTTCTCCGGGTCCCTGCCCTCCGAGGACAGAGACGGGGACACACGGCTATGGGGTACCTGCATACAGAGTCCGGGTCGCTCTGCTCCTGCCGCACAGGTCCGGGGGATGCCCAGAGAACTGGCGAGGCAGCAGGTGTCCGGCTGCAGGGGACGGGGACGAGGACAGGCTGGAGGGAGGGCTGAGCCCTGTGTGGTCCCGCCTTATGCCCCCTGCAATGTCGGGAGTCCTGCGGGAGGGGTCGCCCTCTGCCAACCCCAGCCCAGACTCAGGATTTAGGGGAGGGGGTTCTGCGGAGACTCTGCAAAGCGGGGGCCAGGCAGGGCAGTGAGAGCCAGGGGGCAGAGGTCACATCTGCGCCCCCCACGTCGCCCTGGCTCCACCGTGCTCAGGGGTCTTTAGCTCCATGACCTTGGACAGCGCATCTCTCACCCGACCCGGGCCTCAGTTTCCCCGTTGGGATCGCCCTCCTGCCCTCAGCTAGTCTCTCCCTTAGCTGAGAGCTGCGAGGGTGCGCGGAATCCCCCAGCCCAGGCCCCCCCTCCCCAGAGGCCCCCCCGGGGCGCCGACCCTGGGCGCGAGGACGGTCTGGAGGCGGTCCCCAGCCCCCTCGCCACCTCCTGGGGGCGCTCAGCCTCGGAGGCAAGCGCGGTACGGGTGCGGGGCTGGGCCGGGGCGGGCCCCGGGAGCCCGCGGCGGGGCCGCCGCGCCCGCTCCTCTCCCCGCCGCCCGCCGCCTTCTCCTCCCGCAGCCCCCGGCTCAGAGCGGCGGCAGCAGCGGCCGCGGCAACAGCTCCGGCTCCGGCTCCGGCTTGTCCAGCTCGTCCAGCTCCTCGCGCTCCCTGCGCCGGGCCCCGCGCCCTTACCCCGCCGCCGCGCCTGCCGGGGGCCTCGGGCGCCCCCGCCGCTCGCCTCACGCTGAAGTTCCTGGCCGTGCTGCTGGCCGCGGGCATGCTGGCGTTCCTCGGTGCCGTCATCTGCATCATTGCCAGCGTGCCCCTGGCGGCCAGCCCGGCTCGGGCGCTGCCCGGTGGCGGCGGCGACAACGCCTCGTCCGCCTCGGCCTCCGCCGGCGCGTCCCCGGGCCCGCAGCGCAGCCTGAGCGCGTTGCACGGCGCAGGGGGCTCGGCCCGGCCGCCCGCGCTGCCGGGGCGCCGGCGGCCAGGCGCACACCGCTGCCGCCCGTGCCCCCTGTTCAGCCGATTCCTGTGCACGCCGCTGACCGCCGCCTGCCCGTCGGGGGCCGAGCCGGGGGGACGCGGCGGGCGGCGAGCGCGAGGAGCTGCTGCTGCTGCAGAGCACGGCCGAGCAGCTACGCCAGACGGCGCTGCAGCAGGAGGCGCGCATCCGCGCAGACCAGGACACCATCCGCGAGCTCACGGGCAAGCTGGGCCGCTGCGAGAGCGGCCTGCCGCGGCCTCCAGGGCGCCGGGCCCCGCCGGGACACCATGGCCGACGGCTCCTGGGACTCGCCCGCTCTGCTGCTGGAGCTGGAGGACGCCGTGCGCGCCCTGCGCGACCGGATCGACCGCCTGGAGGTGAGCGCGCCCCGCGCCGTCGGGGCAGTGGGAGGGGCCGCGCGCGAAGCGGAGGCCAGGGGTCGCCTCTGGGTTGTGTGTGTGTCGGGGGAGGCCTGGGGAAGCCCCCGGCCAGTCCATCTGCACCCCGGGTCTCTAGCCTGCATAAGCGGGTCCTGATCCTTCTCCAGCCGCCCCGGGGCGACCGAGCGCCGGGCGGGGGCAGGGTGCCCCTCGGGGGGCTTGTTTCTCAGCTCCTTCTGGGCGCCTCTCGGCTCTGTGCCGCGTGCGTGAAGGAGCAGAACAGCTCTAGGGCGTGAGAGCCGCCTTCTCTTAGGAGATGGAACCCGCGCCCCAAGGACCAGCATCTCACGACACGCCCCTTTCATCAGCTTCCAGACGACCCCCCAAATCGCGCTGTCTCCACATACTTCCTACGGCCAGGACCTTTTGGGGTCCTTCGCCTCTGCCAAAGAGGAGAGAATAACCTGAGGCCCCCTCACCTCCAGCCCCCCTAGACGTCCCCCCAGTGAATTCTCCCTGCTGTCCAGCGGGTGGGGGGGTGAGCACTGGACCCAGAGCACAGGGCTGTGTCCCTACCCGGCCAGGGTCACCCCCTTCAAGCATTCCTGGTTGAATTCGGATCTGATACACCGGAAGTCAGCTCTGGTCCCATCTTCCCTACCCCAGACTTCCATAGGCCACTCAGAGCAGGAGCGGGTAGACCAAACTAGACAGACACCCAAACTCTCTCAGCCGGCCCCCATTTCCAGACTGTGGCAAAAGAGGGTAACAAGATTGGATTTGTGAAAATGTGCTGAGCCAAGGCAGCAAAGCCAGCAGGAGAGGCCGGTGGCGCAGCTCAGGAAGGAACCGCTTCAGCCTCTGTCCTCCTGAGCACACAGGAATCCCCTGGCCCAAGGCTGGCTGTCCCTTACGGCCTCACCTCCCTGAAGCTGGGGGGAGGTGAACAGCAGAGACAGGAGGTGAGAGATTGGGAGTAGAGACCCTGTGGGACCACAGAAAGTCCTGGGCGCAGCCTGCGTCTCCCTCACCTGTGAGCGGGAGGGCAGCAACCCGCTTCCTCGGGCACCGGAGGGGTGAGAGCGATCTGCTCTGGGAAGGCCCAGAGGGTATGCGAGCCGCTGTCCAGTCAAGTCCTGGCTCCATCAGTTCTTGCCATCAAGCTATATAATGTTGCTGATTCAAAACAAAACAGAACAGGGCCCAGGGCCCAAACAATAGGTGCTGGGCTTCCGTGTGGCTTCCCTGGATTCATTCCATCCCCGCGCCCATGTGGTCCCCTCAGCACAGAGCCAGGAATAAGCCCTGAGGACTGTGGGGAATGGCTCCCAAACAGAACAAGGAACAAATAAGTATGTTCCCAAATTTAAACTATGGGAGCAAACCCTCCTTTTAGGAAGTGGAGTTGATGACTGTGAAACAGGAAACGAGGCCGGTGAGTTCTCCGTTGCCACCTGCCGGCGCTGCCCAGGCCCAGATGCTACCAGGTTCCCCGTGCTCTCGGCTGTGTTTGGCAGGAGCCGGGCCCTCTGCTAACCCACTGAGGCCGGGGTCCTGGAGGCTGGGACCTGGCAGGGGCCAGGGCTGCGCCTCCCACCCACGCCCACCCCGAGGTCTGAGTGCTGCAGACAGAAACAGAAGGGCGGGAGCGGCCTTGGCCCACCTGCTCCCGGTCCCAGGCAGGTCCTTGACATGGGGGTCCGGGGCGATAGTCCAGCAGGTAGGGCTTTTGCCTTGCACGCTGGCCGGCCTGTGCCGTCCCGGGTTCGATCCCCAGCATCCTATATGGTCCCCGAGCACCGCCAGGAGTAATTCCTGAGTGCAGAGCCAGGAGAAACCCCTGAGCATTGCCGGGTGTGACCCAAAAAAGCAAAAAAAAAAAAGAAAAGCATGCGGCCGGAGCGATAGCACAGCGGTTAGGGGTTAGGGCGTTTGCCTTCGCGCGCTCGACCGGGTTAGATCCCCGGCATCCTATATGGTCCCCCTGAACACTGCCAGGTATAATTCCTGAGTGCAGAGTCAGGTGTAACCCCTGAGCATCACTGGGTGTGACCCAAAAATTAAAAAAAAACATTCTAGGGGGCTGTGGTGATCGCCCAGCAGGCAGGCGCTTGCCTTGCATGCAGCTGACTGAGGTCAATCCCCAGCATCCCATCTGGTTCTCTGAGCACTGCCAGGTGTGGTCCCAAAACCAAAATCACTTGATCACTTGATCACTTGAATCCCGTTACTCATCGATTTGCTCGAGCGGGCGCCAGTAACATTTCCATTGGACCCTATCACGTGCCAATGTAGCCCAATGGCATCTGGTTGATTCAGGAATATGAAGAGCCTCAAACCGTTCCTTCAGGGTCTTAACAAGGAAGTCTGACCATCTTGTAGGTGGGCGGCCACGTGATCTTTTGACATCCCGTGGGATCCAGTCGGTAACGGCTCTAGTCCAGCGGTTGTCTCCAAATCGCATTACATGTCCAGCCCATCTGATTTTCGATGCCTTGGCAAACGAGACAGCGTCCCTGATTCTGGAATAGCGACGGAGGTCAGAACTCCGGATTCCTTCTCTCACTTGAGTGAGACGTGATATTCCAAGCATAGCTCTTTCGATGCCTCTCTGGGAGACCCGAATAGCATTCTCATCCTGCTTTCGTAGGGCCCAGGTCTCTGAGGCGTATGTTAATGCAGGGAGAACGGTGGAGTCGAAGAGATGTGCCCGGAGCCGGAGGTTCTTTGTCCTTTTAGCTATTTCTTCGATGCCTTTGAAGGCATTCCATGCCGCTCTCTCTTCCTCCTGCGCAGCTCAGGTTTTAGGTCATTCATCATGTTGACTTCTCGACCTAGGTACACATAACTGCTGCATTCAGAGATGTTTGTTCCATTGAGAGTGAATGGGGCCTCTGGAACTAGTTCATTTCTCATGAACATAGTTTTCTTCAGATTCAGCTGTAGACCTACCTTTCCACATTCTCGGTCAAAGTCAGCCAGCATTTGTGCCGCTTGGCTAATGTTTGGTGTTATTAGAACGATGTCATCAGCGGCGGAGGTGGTGTAGTTGCCGACCATCTATCTTCACTCCCATTCCTTCCCATTCTAATTGTCTCATGATGTTCTCGAGGGTGGCACTGAAGAGTTTTGGTGAGATGGTATCACCCTGTCGAACCCCTCTTTTGACATCAATGATCACTTCTTTGTAGAATGGTGAGATCCTGGTGGTGAATCCATAATACAGCTCACGAAGGATCTTGATGTATTGGGTTTGAACACCCTGTTTGACTAGGGCTTCGATGACTGCTTCAGTTTCCACAGAATCAAAGGCTTTCTGTAAATCAATGAACGTGAGACAGAGCGGCATCTTGTACTCCCTACAAACCTCAATGAGCTTGGTTACTGTGTGGATATGGTCGATTGTGCTGAATCCTTTCCGGAAACCTGCTTGCTCGCATGGTTGACCTTCATCTAGTGTTCTGCTAATCCTGTTCAGGATGACTCGTGTAAACAGCTTGTAGATGACAGACAACAGGCAGATGGGGCGATAGTTGCCGATGTCATGAATGTCTCCCTTCTTGAACAGTAGAACTGTCCTGCTGGTTTTCCATTGGGAGGGCACCTTGCATTCGGACAGGTAGCGTGTGAAGAGCCGAGCTAGTGTATTGATGAGCACCGATGGCAGATTCTTCAGATGTTCGGGTCTGACTTTGTCTGGGCCTGGTGCTGTTCCCTTCTTTACCGATGAGATGGCATGTCTTATTTCAGAAGGGAGAACGTTGGGAATGACGTATCCATCCTGTGGAATTTGGTATGTGGGCAGGTGGATGTGGCTATCAAAGAGATTTGAGTAGAAGTCCTGGATAATCTTCTCCATTGCCTTTCTGGAAGATGTGATAGATCCATCAGGCGTCGGAGGGCAGTCATCTTGGTCTTATAGTTGGCGAAGGACAGGCGGGCAGTGCGAATACTTTTCCCGGCTTCTGCTGCATCTTCCAGTATTTCTGCTCTTCTGTCTTTGAGGTCTGCTTTTATCGCTTCTCTGCACTGTTTAGCAAGCTTGGACGTTAGCATTTGGTCCCCTGAGGCTCGCGCCTTGCCACGTTGGCGAATGAGCTCGAGAGTTTCTGAAGACAAGCGTCCTTTTGTGTTTTTCTCTCTCTCGGCATTCTTCGCACAATCATGGAGGTGCTGAACCAGTCGGTTGTATTCTTCATCGATGTCATCAATGATGGTATCTTCCCATGTTGCCGCAATGGTGCTAAAGAGTTCCCAGTTGGTGGTCGTTCTGGGGAGTTCTCTTCTTAAACTTTGCAGCCTTTTCTCCCGTTCGCGGAAGTAGAATTTTGCACGAAGGAGACGGTGGTCCGATCCTGTCTGGAATTTGGGGGACGACAGCAACATCGGTCAGACAAAACCGTCGATTGAAGATGATGTGGTCGATTTCATTGTGGAACTGTCCACCAGGAGATTCCCATGTCTGTCTGTCTGTCTGTCTGTCAGTCAGTCAGTCTATTTTTTTTTTCAAAACCAAAATAAAAAGAAAAGAAAATGAATTTTTTTTTTTTTTTGCTCTTTGGGTCGCACCCAACAATGCTCAGGGGTTACTCCTGGCTCTTTGCTCAGGAATTACAGGGAGCACCCCCTGGCGGTGCTCGGGGGACCATATGGGATTCGGAGATCAAACCTGGGTCGCCACGAGCAAGGCAAACACCCCCTCCCCATTGTGCCACTGCTCTGGCCCCAAAATGAATTTTTTAAAAATCGTCCTAGTGCCCCTCTTGGCCTTGCCTGGGGCCATCCGAGCCGCACTGGCCCCGCCCACACCGCACTGGCCCCGCCCACACCGCACTGGCCCCCGCCCAAGGTGCCAGGCTTACTGTGAGCTGGGCACAGCCTCCCGCACCCGCCTCGCAGCCTCCCCTCAGCCCAGCAAAGCGCCCCCACAGATTCTCAGCCACCTTCACTTCTCAGTATTTTGGGACTTCCCGGGGTGCCGCCCCTCACCCTGCTCCAAGCTGTTCAAGTCGGGGCTCATCTCTGCCCGTCCGGGGTACCCCCACTCCTCACTTAAAGAGCCTGCTCTGAGGACGCCTCCTCCTAGAAGCCCTCCCCTAATTATACTGGGGCCCCCTGCCTACCTCCCAACTGCTCCCATCATCGCACCCCGCCTGTCTCCTGGCACGTCTCTGCCTCTGCCTGTCCTGAACCTCACCAAACTGATCACCACAAGGGAGGGAGGAAAGGTCTCTAGGGCCTGCCTGCCCCCTGCCCCCGCCTCTACGGGAGCCCCATTTGAGGAATTAAGAACAATCGCCTCCTCTTCCTAGGCTTATATTGCTGTCTTGCTTTGTTGTTGTTGCTGTTGTTGAAAAATAATCTGGATCTGGGGCTGGATTGAGTACTCAAGGGTTGGAGCACGAGCTTTCTTGCCGGAGACCTGAGTTCAATCCCCAGCACTACACAATCCCTGAGGGAGTGGGTCCCTGAGCACTGAAGCAGGAGCAGCCATGGGAACACCAGGGAGGGCCAAAAGCCAAAGCCAAGCCAGACAGACTGACTGACAGACTGACAGACTGACGGACTGACAGACAGGCAGATTGACTGACTGGCAGACTGACTGACTGACAGGCAGATTGACTGACTGACTGGCAGACTGACTGACATACTGACTGACTGACAGAGATAGACTGACTGACTGACAGACAGACAGACAGACAGACTTCGGTGTGGCGGAGGAGCCGGGACGTGCTTACAGAACAAGCTGAGTTGTGTCCCCCGCACCACAAAAAGACTGAAAATAGAAATTGGAAAAAAAAAAGGCAAAGGACCCCATTGAGTTCCCCGCCCCAGCCGCTCGACAGCCCTTTCAGCCTGACCGTGCAGGCCTGGAAGCTGCCAGCCATCCCGCTAACAGCATTTTAGCGCTGCGACTGCCCCAGGGGCCTGTAGCCACAGCCACGCCACCATCCATCAGCACCTTCATGGCCTCCTGCGGCTGGGGACGCTTCTAATTACATTCTGCTCGATGCTCATTGCATGACCCCTTCAGCACATCGCGGCTGGCTTGTTTTGCATTTGTGGAAGCTGAATCCCAAGAGTTGTGTTAGGGGGAGATGGATTTCACGGCACGGGGGCCACCAGGCACTCTGCCAATGAGCCTGCCCACGTGTGCAGCAGGACCCAGTGTTCCGTAGTGTGTGAGTGTGTGTGTGCGTGTGTGCAACTTCTGTGTGTAGTGAAGTGTCAAGATTGGTTTAAGCAGAGGGCGTTTGACATAAATGACATCTGGAGCCCAGCCTGGCTAGCTGGTCGTGTCCCCCGACCCCAGCGAGAGTCAGAGCCAATCACTGATGCCCACACCCAGGGGGCTCTCGACCCTAATAGTCCTAAATCTCAATATTGGAACAAGCACAGCTCACACTGGCTGAGCACTTAGCATGTGAGTCCAGACTGTGTTGACTTCATTTATTTTTTTAATTTTTACTATTATATTATTATTATTATTATTTTGCTTTTGGGGTCACACCCAGCTATGCTCAAGGGTACCTTCTGGCTCTGTGCTCAGGAATTACTCTTGGCAGTGCTTAGGGGATCCTATGGGATGCTGGGGGATCAAACTCAGGTCAGGCGCATACAAGGCAAACACCCTCCCCACTGGATTATTGCTCCGTCCCCAAGAATTCAAAATTCTTTTTTTTTTTTTTTTTTGCTTTTTGGGTCACACCGGGCAATACTCAGGGGTTACTCCTGGCTCTGCACTCAGGAATTACTTCTGGCGGTGCTCGGGGGACCATATGGGATGCCGGGGATCGTACCCAGGCCGGTATGGGCCGGCCTCGTGCAAGGCAAACGCCCTACCCACTGGACTATCGCTCCAGCCCCAAGAATTCAAAATTTTTTTTTTTTTTTTTTTTTTTTCTTTTTGGGTCACACCCGGCGATGCTCAGGGGTTTCTCCTGGCTCTGCACTCAGGAATCACTCCTGGCGGTGCTCGGGGGACCATATGGGATGCCGGGATTCGAACCCTGGCCGGCATGGGGCCGGCGCATGCAAGGCAAACGCCCTACCCGCTGGGCTATCGCTCAGGCCCCAGAATTCAAAATTCTTAAATTTATCTACCCCCTCTTCTTTTCCTGTTATGGGTGCTGTGCAGTGTCTGGGGTCGGTATCCATGGTGTTCGCACATTTTATTTTATTTTATTTTATTATTATTTTTTTGCTTTTTGGTCACACCCGGCAATGCTCAGGGGTTTCTCCTGGCTCTGCACTCAGGAATTACTCCTGGCGGTGCTCGGGGACCCTATGGGATGCCGGGGATCGAACCCGGGTCGGCATAGCCGGCCGCGTGCAAGGCAAACGCCCTACCCGCTGGGCTATCGCTCCGGCCCTGTTCGCATTTTAGCCGTGATTCTTCCCAGGATCAGGCGTGAGGTTGTTACGTGGGAGTTCTTCACCCTTTTGTATTGTTCACACGCACACACACGCACAAACACGCACCCACACACACGCACACACAGCTGCCAGCATGGCGCTTGGCATGTGTGGCCACCTTGCATTCTGGGCACCTAATCTTTGCAAGGTGCCCTCCAGTCCACTGGGCCAGTGGCCCTTGCCCCGATCTCCCCACAAGCCCTTCTGTCTGGACGGGTCAGCGCCACCTTCTGAGAGGACTAGCCGGCCTCTGCAGCACCTCCGGCACCGTCCAGCCTCCCAATGGCACCAACCCTCAGAGGCTGTCCGGCCACCCCAGGAGACGCCAGAGGCTCACCACGGGCCCCTTTGCTGAGAGCAGCGAGACTAGTAGCCAGAAGGAACCTTCTGCCGTTCCCCGGCACCTCGGAGCTCCCCCGTTCCTGAGCTCTGTGACCGTCGCTGTTATAGATGCCCATGGGTTCACACGGTCCCGCAAGACGAGCCTCCGAGCCTGCGCCTCGGGCTCCAGGAAACCTGTTTTACGGGCTCCTGTCTGCTGTGTGGACCTCAGGAAACTCCTTCACCTCTTGGAGACTCTGCTTCCCCGTGAAATGGAAAGGGCAGGCAGCTACCTCCGAGGACACGCCTGGCCCCTAGAGGCCTCTCACGGCCGCTGCCCAGTTACACAGCTTCTGGGTCTTACCACCAGACACGGACGCAGGTGATAGTGAGACACCTACAAAGGTGCCCCCCAAATCCAGAATCCAATCACTTCCAGTGCCCAGATACTCACATGTGACCCCACCGGAAGTCCACTCAGCCCCTAAGGCAGACCTAGCTGGCCTTCTCCCTGGGTAGATCCCGTTCACCCATGTTTGGGGTTTCCTGCCGCTAGACGGCAGGGCACACGCTTGATTCTTTGTTTCGGGGTCTCCCTCACGGTGCTCGCTGGATGTCCGTTCAGGCTTCCCGATTCCCCTGACATGGCTGGGGTGTGTTTGGGGTGCTTGCGACTCCCGGCCCAGGCGCCTCCCCCTTCCCTTTGTCGGGGACTCGGCGATGCCCGCGTGTCGTGAGCGAAGCCGCCGTGTTTACACACAGTGAGTCGCAGCTTGGAGCGACCCACGCAGCTGCTGCCCGGGAGATGGCACGCAGCGCGGGGGGTGGTGCCGGGCGGAACTCGCAGCCTCGGGCCTCCAGGGCTGGCCTCCACCGCCGCACCGCGCCTGAGTCCCACCGTGGCCGACGCGCGTTGGGATTTCCACTTGACTGATGACGGCGAGCAGCAGCCGCGAACACGTGGGGAAACACGGATTTATTGCAGGCAGATGCTGCAAGCCCTGCTTTGCTCTGGCGCTTGGGTCCAGGAGGCGGCATCTATTCCGTGTTAGACGAGATGCCACGCGCGTCCCAAAAGTGGCAGTCAGAGCCGTGCCCGCCCCCTGCGCCGCTCCGCCAGCCTTGGCAAGGTCACCCTTCAAACACGCCCGTGATGGCGGGCGGGCGGCAGCCTGCCGCTGGCCTCTTTGCTTCTCTGGTGACTCACAGGGCTTAGTTAGCACTTTTCTCTTCCTCAAGCTTCTCTGGCCACTTTGTGCCGCTTTCGGATGGAGCAGGGGTCTGGGGGAAGGCGGGCAGGGCTCCGCAGGGGGAAGGAGGTGGGGTCCCCAGCACTCATATTTTTATTATTTTTTTTTAGAAATTTTCTTTTATTCGGGCCGGGCGATAGCCCAGCGGGTAGGGCGTTTGCCTTGCACGCGGCCGGCCTGTGCTGGCTCCGGATCCGATCCCGGCATCCCATATGGTCCCCTGAGCACCGCCAGGAGTGATTCCCTGAGTGCAGAGCCAGGAGAAACCCCTGAGCATTGCCGGGTATGACCCAAAAAGTAAAAAAAAAAAAGAAAAGAAAAAAAAATTTTTTACACACAGAAGTTGCATTAGCACACACACACACAAAAATTCTTTTTTTTTTTTTGCTCTTTTTTTGGGGTCAGACCCGGCAATGCTCAGGGTTTCTCCTGGCTCTGCACTCAGGAATTAATCCTGGCAGTGCTCAGGGGACCATATGGGATGCCAGAGATCGAACCCAGGCCAGCACGGGCCGGCAGCGTGCAAGGCAAATGCCTTACCCGCTGGGCTATTGCTCCGCCCTCTTTTTTTCTTTTTTATTTGTTTATTTATTTTTTTGGGTCACACCCGGCGATGCTCAGAAGTTACTCCTGTCTCTGTGCTCAGGAATTACTCCTAGAGGTGTTCGGGGGGACCCTATGGGATGCTGGGATCGAAACCTGGATTGACCATGTGCAAGGCAAACACCCTCCCCACTGTGGTACTGCTCCTGCTCCCAGCATTCTTAAACTCTATTTGGGGTGCGGGGGTTGGGCCATTCCCCACAATGCTCGGGGCTTACTCCTGACTCTGCTCTAGGGATCGCTCCTGGTGGGCTCAGGGAAGCCTCTGGAGTCATCAATCCGGTCGGCACGTGAAATGCTCTGGACTATCTCTGCCCCAGCCTCGTGAACTCTAGATCGCGTCCCCTCCAGGGGTCTACAACAACCAAGGACATCTCAAGGGACACAGGGTCCTTCCTGGGTGTCGGGGAAGGTGGGGCTCAGAGGCTGAGCCACTGCCCGTGGGAAGCAGCTGCCCCCTTTTTTGTTTTGACACTTAACATTAAAGGTTTTATTGGCCAAATTAATCTTTCTCACAAAAGTTTGAAGTCACCTTAAGTCTTAGGATGTCAGAGAAGAGAACTTGGGCCGGCCCGGGACAGCACTCGGCTCGGCCTGTGCGTGGCCCTCAGGGTCCCCCACAGGAACCTGGACTGAAGCACAGCTCGGAGCTCAGGAAGTTTGGGGGCACGCAGAGAGGTTGAGGGACACCCTTCGCACGTGTCGTGAGTGACCTGGTGAAGACGCCCCCCTCCCGACAGAGGACAGAGGCAGGGAGGCAGGGACAGGTGCCGCGGGTTGCACGCGGGCGCCCCCACCCGGTGAGAAAGACAATGATCGTGGCGGGCCCAGAGGCGCATCTGCCCCAGGTTCATCCCCCGCACCCCATACGGTGCTGTGGGCCCTGCCAGCTGTGAGCCCTGAGCACGGAGCTAGGAGTAAGCCCTGAGTACCGCCGGTGTGATTTCCCAGCCCAACCAAACCAAAACAAAAATAGAACATTAAAGAATGTTCTCGGTCACGACCACTTCCCAGCGGTCCTGTAAGCAGAACTCAGTGTGCTTTCATCTCGGATCCCCCTAGTAGACACACGTTCTCGCCCCGCTTACAGCTGAGGAAGCTGAGCCACGTGTCTGAGGATACACATGGGTCCGTGTGGGTGCCGGAAGCACCGGAGTGTCTGAGTGAGTGTGGCTGAGGGGCTGCGGAGAAGGCCTCCCCCCTCCCTCCCCCCCCCTCGCCTTGTGGATCTCACTCAGGTGCTAGCAGAGCTGCCATCTGGAGGCTGAGCTGGCACTTGGCCAGAAGGGTGGGTGCGGGAAGGGTGTTCTTGGCAGAAGGAATAGAATGTGTGGAGGCCCTGGGGAAGGGAGCTGGGAGAGATGGGGACTCTGGTGAAGGAGGGAAAGACGACCGGCAGAGGGCCCTTGTGCGTGGTCAGCTCGAATTCAGTCCCTGGCACCACGTATGGTCCCCTGAGCCGCCCAGGAGTGATCCCCGAGAACAGGGCAGGGAGGAAGCCCTGAGTCCCTCTGGGTGTGGCCCCCAAACAAAGCAAAACTAACGGCGGGCCCTCACCTTCTGAACATTCTAGCTCACCCGCCTCCCCTAAGGGCACTCAGACCTTTCCTTAACCTCTCCCTGGGTGATGTTGTGCCCCCACCCCCGCAGCCTGTTTCATAGAGAAGCATCGTCTGTCTCGGGACTTTAATGCGACACTGTGCTGAGAGCAGAGAGCACACATCTCCACTCAGAGTCAGAGTGTGCGGCGCCGGAGCGGAGCGCGGCGGGCACGCCTCCACTCAGAGTCAGAGTGCGGGTCAGAGCGAGAGCACGGCAGGCATTGCTGGCCTTGCACACAGGCCAGCAATGTGCCCTGGCTGGGTCCCCTGGCACCATACCCGGTACCCCAGACACTGCCAGGAGTGATGCCTGAAGACAGAGCGTCAGCCCTGGGCGCACTCAGGTGTGGCCCGAAACCAAACCAGAACAGAAAACGCAAAACCCATTTCCTGCAGGCCTGAGAATGCGCCTGCTCCTCCCTCGGGGCCCCAGGCTCGGGGGAAACAGGCCCCTCAGCTGGTGGGGCAGGGTGTGGACCCAGGGGAAGGGCTGATGGCCGGCGGGGGTGGGGAGAGACTTGATGTCCCTCTTTCCACGTCCACTGTAGTTCTAGGGGGCAACCACCTTTGGGCGCGGCCCTTGCTGGCCCAGGTGGGGGCAGCTCCGGGTGGGGGGCAGCTGCCCAGCGCGAGACTCAGACCCTCCTGGAGGGGTCAGCGCAGGGGCTCCTGAGACCAGGTCAACGCAGATAGCCCCCCAAAGCTGCCCCAAACTCGACCTGACATTCTTAGATCCACTGGATTCTCTGTGCGGCCCCAGGGCGAGGCTGGGAGCTCCTGGCTAGCTCCTGGCTCTGTGACTTTGAGGCTGTGTGACCTTAGCTGGGTGACTTTACCTCTCTGTGCCTCCGTTCCCTGCTCCATCGGGGCCTCCTTAGCACTCCAGGTTGAGAGGGGTTGGGGGAGCAAGTCAAAAGCTTCCTTTCGGGTCTCTCTGGGACAAGGACAGCTGTCACTCACCGTCAGCCGAGCCGACACACGGTGCTGAGTTGGGCCAGAACTAGGGCTTCACCCAGGACTCCTGGGGGGCCGGGGGGCTCCAAACCCTCCCCCGTTTCTCTGCTCCTCCCAGAACTCCTGTGGTGCCTGGGGATGCTCTGAGCCCACGTTCGGGAGCTGAGTGGGGGTGAGGGAACCACCCGCCCAGCACACCCCCACCCCAATTAGGCGCCTGGCTGGAGCCCAGGAGCCCACACAGCAGATGGGAGCGTGGGGTGGTCAGATTCAGCTTCTGATTCAGACTCGGGTGTTAGGGTGGGGGTGGGGCTCACGATCGATCCTGAGATCCCCCTCCCGCCCTCCTGTCCCGGAACTTGGTGGCGCTCACAAGGGAACAGCTTGTGCTCCAGCCCCCTCTCTCGCCTCTCGCCGCCCGGCCCACCCCGCCCTGCCCTGTGTGAATCTCACTCTGTTCCTCCTTCCTGGCGGGCGCGGGGGCGGGGGACCAGCAAGGAGCAGACAGTGCTTCAGGGCCCTGCCCCGTTGCTGTGGGAACTTCAAAGGATGTCTGCCTCCAGTTTCCCCATCCGAGTGGGTGATTAAGCCGTCGCACCCAGGATGAGTGGCTCAAGGGGGTCCTGGGTGGACACATGGTAGATACCCAGAGTGGGCCGGCACAATCTCAGTGACTGGCATGGGGAGAGATGGTGCCCTGGGCTGGGGCACACTCAGGGCCAGCCATGATGGTTCCCCCAAGGCTTCCGAGGGGTCTGCACGCAGCGGGTGGGGGGCCCCATCGCCGTGTGGATTGCCTGTGTCCAGGGAAGGTTCTGGAGCCAGTAGCTCCCCCTCTGCTCAGGTGCACAAGCTTCCTGTTTGCTCCCTTCACAGAAGGGGAAACTGAGGCATTGTGTGTGGCAGCACTAGGGTGCACAGCCCCTTTAAGTTAGGAGGTCGCCCCGACCACGTAGCATTGGTTAGTGACGGGTGAGAGAGGTGTCGAGCATCTCACCTCACCTTCCCACCCCACTGGACCCGCACGTGTTGCACTCTACATGCAGTGCCATTTTCCCCAACGACCGCAGGGGAAACTGAGGCTGCCGGACCCCACGAGCCTCTCCCAGCCCCCACCTCTCTCCTTTCGCCCTCCTGACACCCCTCTCATGCACACTTCTCTGCCCTGCCAATAGCAAGAGCTTCCTGGCCGCGTGAACGTCTCAGCTGGCCGGCCGCCCGCTAGCCCACGGCCTTGCACGCCAAGATGGATGAGCTGGAGGGACAGCTGCTGGCCAAGGTGCTGGCGCTGGAGAAGGAGCGGGCAGCCCTGAGCCAAGGCAGCCACCAGCAGCAGCAGGAGGTGGAGAAGGAGCTGGGCGCACTGCAGGGACGCGTGACGGAGCTCGAGCACGGTGGGTCGGGCAGGGACCCCGGGGGTGACTTGTGCCCTGGGAAACACCTTCCTGCTTTCGCTGGGTGCTGACGGGGCCTCCCAAAAAAAACAGAAGGAATGAAGGGCCCTAGTGATAGGACAGCAGATCGGGCTCCTGCCCCGGGCTTGAACACTAGCACCCTCCCTGGGCCCCCCAGACCCTGCCAGGCGTGATCCCTGAGCATTACTGGTTATGGCCCCAAACCAAAACAGTAAAAGGTTTGGGCTCATGATGTGATTATCTCCAGCCTTTCTGAACTAAAACAGGCCGGAGAGCACAGCAAGCAGGGAGGGCCCTTTCCTGGCTCACAGCTGACCTGGCTTCCGACCCTGGAGCCCCGCTGACCCCGCTGTGTCGCCCCATTCAGGGCCCCTCGGCCTACAGCCCCCGGATGCCTTCAAGGTCAGCATCCCCATTCGCAACAACTACATGTCCGCGCCGAGGCGGAAGGCAGTTCCGAGCTCTACGCCTTCACTGTCTGCGTGTGGCTGCGCTCCAGGTCTACCGGCGGCGGCCAGGGGACGCCCTTCTCCTACTCGGTGCCCGGGCAGGCCAATGAGCTGGTTTTGTTGGAGGCTGGCCGGGACCCCATGGAGCTGCTCATCAATGACAAGGTGAAGGTCCGGCACGGGCAGGGGTCCCGGTACCACGGGGCAGGTCTCAGCTCTGCATATGAGTGTGGGAGTTCCCAGAGACGCTTCCCCAGGGTGGGGCTGCCGTGGTGGTGGGTCGAGGCCTGGGGTTCCCGCTGTGTGGCCGTGGGCCTCTCATACCCTTCCCCTGCTGCAGTGTCCTGGTCTGCAAAGCAGGAACGTGACTGTCTCAGCCTTAGAGGGGGTGTGGGCAGAAAGAAACACGTGTGCTGGGCTTGGAGCATTTGCAAGTTGGATGGGCCCTGAGCTAATTGTTTAACTACTGAATCACCGTGATAGACACAGTTACAAAGCTGTTCACAGTTTCAGTTATACAATGTTCCAACGCCCACTTGGCAGAGAAACTGCTGCCTCCTCCTGGGATGGGGTGTCGATGCGATTTAGGGTGTCTGGAAACTGCCTCTCAGCCCTGCCGCTCTTCCTGCCTGGACTCAAGGCAGGATAAGGCTGGCTTGGGTGGGGAGAGACATGGCAGCGGTTTTGTCGGTGACTAAGAGAGAAGGGGACGGGGGAGGCGTCTCTGCACGCCCAGAGCGCCGCCACCCACTGATATAGGCCCTGCAGCACCATGGGTTTTTTTTATCACCCCCGCAATGCTTAGGGGGTTTCTTCTGGCTCTGCACTCAGGAATTACTCCTGGCGGTGCTCAGGGGATCATATGGGAACTCAGGTCATTCCCATGCAAAGCAAACGCCCTCCCTGCTGTGCTGTTGCTCCTGGTTCCGGCCCCACACACAATGGCCCTCTGAGACCCCATGGAAGCAGCACTCTCACTGGTGACCAGCCCATGGCCACATGGAGCCACAAGGAGCGGCTGCACCCCCAATCCCCAAGCTCAGCTCTGCTGAGATGACAACCCTGTGCTGGGCTGGGGGCTCTTCACTGACCAGGGAGGCAGGCCAGAGCAACAGCACAGCAGGAACTGTGTTCAGCACCCTGGACAGGGCCCTCGGTCACGACTCCAAGCAGGTTCTCCAAGGTGGCCACACTCCCCCTGCGACCCCCCTGCTGTCCCCCAGGCCTCTGTGCCTTCACCACAGCCGCGCCCCCCCCACTGTGCCTCCCTGTCTCCCTGGATTCTGTCCTCTCTCTGCATGGACGAAGCTCGTTGCAGGCTCCGGCCAGACCCCACATCCCAGAGTCCAGAACAGGGCTGGCACCAAGGCAGTGGTGACAATGTAGCTTTATCATTGTTTCAGGAAGCTCCCTGCCCCCGTCCCGAGCCCCAAATGCACAGGCAAGAACCTTCACTCAGCTCACAGGAGCTTAGATCCATCACTGGAGGAGAGCAGCCCCCTTGGCCCTCTGCCCCCAGCCCAGACCCCACAGACGCTCAGTTGGGGCCAGGGCCAGAGGCCGTACATGACCCAACCAGTACGCCCTTAATACAGCCATGGCCGGCGCTGTGTGACCTGGAGCAGACAGCCGGAAAACCACTGAACCCCACCGCCCGGGACAGCCTCCGTGGGCTAAGGGAGCCGCGGGTGGGGGCAAGGCCAGTCTCGGGCGGGCGGGGAGGGGACCCCGCTGCCCCGGCTCACCTGGAGTCGCACCTGTGTCTAGGTGGCTCAGCTGCCTCTGAGCCTGCAGGACAAGGGCTGGCACCACATCTGCATTGCCTGGACCACGAGGGACGGCCTGTGGTCCGCCTACCAGGACGGGAGCTGCGGGGCTCTGGCGAGAACTTGGCGGCCTGGCACCCCATCAAGCCTCACGGGATCCTTATCTTGGGCCAAGAGCAGGTAAGGCTGAGGAGGAGGGGCTGAGCCGAGAAACTGGGCAGCATAGTGGTCCACTGGCCGTTCTGCGGAGGGGCACAGAAACGCCAGAGAGTGGAGGTCTGCCTGGGGCCTGGCACCTTGGGGCGGGGCCTGGAGCTTTGGGGTGGGGCTTAACTGGGGCAGGGCCTGGAGCTTTGAGGAGAAGCTGAACCATGGGCGGGGCTATGTCTGGGGGCGGGGCCTGGAGCTTTGGGGTGGGGCTTAACTGGGGCAGGGCCTGGAGCTTTGAGGAGAAGCTGAACCGTGGGCGGGGCTATGCCTGGGGGCGGGGCCTGGAGCTTTGGGGTGGGGCTTAACTTGGTGCAGGGCCTGGAGCTTTGGGGAGAAGCAGAACTATGGGCGGGGTTATGCCTTGGGGGCGGGGTCTGGCTGCGTGGGCCCGCCTTTTCCACTCCTTCACACCCTGTTTTTCTCCTTTCTCTGCTGTTCCTTTGGCCCAGGACACCCTGGGCGGTCGGTTTGATGCCACTCAGGCCTTCGTGGGTGACATTGCCCAGTTTAACCTGTGGGACCACCTCCTGACGCCCACCCAGATCCAGGGCATCGCCAACTGTACAAGCCCGCTGCTGGGCAACGTCCTGCCCTGGGAAGAGAGGCTGGTGGAGGCGTTTGGAGGTGCCACCAAGGCCGCCTTCGATGTCTGCAAGGGGACAGCCAAGGCCTGAGGGGCGCCCCTCCAGGGCCCTGCCTCGAGGCAGTGAGGGACTTTAGGGGAATTTTCCCTCCTCGCCTCCCGTCTCCCCACACCTGCACCCTCCCCTCCGGACACCCTGCCCAGCTCTAGGGTGGACACTGAAGATGGAGGGCCCTGGGATTCGGGCGCCCCTCCCCCACCCCCTTTTCTCGAACCCTTCCTCCTTGGTGTTCTGTGGTTTGAGTGTTTCCGTGCCTGGCGCTGGACAGCCCCTCCTCAGCTCCGACCCCAGGGCATCAAAGGTCCATAGTCACACACACCCCCGTGCCCACCCACAGCCGTGTCCATTCTCCCCCCTGAGTGCCAGGGCACAGCTCTGGCTGGGAGCAGGTGAGGCTGACCCCTCCCCGGGGAAGGAAGGAGAGAAGCTGAGCGCCATGAGGAACAGCAACCACTGCCGGCTGCTGTGTGGCCTCTGTGTGTGTCTTGCCCTCTCTGTGCTGGACTTCCCCGCCTGTGAGTCAGAGCTCTGGCCTGGTCAGGTCCCCAGGAGAAAAACAGGATGGTCTGTGGTCAGGCCTCCAGGGGCCCCCGACGGGCCAGCCTGAGGACTCCCCCACCCCCGTTGGATGAGGGGCAGCACTACAGGAGGCCCCAGCTGACCCCCAGAGTTCAGAGCACAGCCCTGTGGGCACAGCAGCCCCAAACACAAACAGCGAAACCCTGCCAGGCTGAGCATGACCCCAAGAGTGGTCCCCCCTGTGTTCTCAGCAGCCCCCACAGAGCGGTGGGACATCGCGAGACCACCGGCCTGAAGCTAGGACGGTGCTCAGAGAGGGCCAGTGGTCAACACAGGCACACGGCATAGCGGGTCCAGGCTGCTGTTGGCGCCCACCGACCCTCCTCTCAGATGTTTGGGAGGCCAGACGCCCCCGCCCAGTACGTTTTGCTTCATGGAGGCCCTCAGGAGCGGGGAGCAGAGGAGAAAGGGATCCTGCCACAGGAAGAGTGTTTGCCTTGCACTCAGCAGACCCCAAGGGCTTCGATCCCCGCATCCCATATGATCCCTGAGTACTGCCAGGAGTAATTCCTGAGTACCGAGCCAGGAGGAACCCCTGAGCATCGCTGGGTGTGACCCAAAAAAAGCAAAAACAAACAAAAGAGTCAGGGCCGCCTGGGCAGGGTGGGTGGGGGCATTTCCCCAGTCTGTGGACCCCCGATCTCAGCTCCACCTCCAGAGCACAGGTATGGATCAGACGCCCCAGACACCACCACTTCCGCCTCTGTGGGCGCCGCAGCCAGAACCGCCCCCTCTGTTGCCCTGGTAACGGCAACATGACGTCAGCCGCAGAGCTGGGTCACGAACCTCCTCATCCTGATATGTGTAGCCGGGTGGCGGGACTCAGATTTTCGGACAGGAGACTGTGGGGCTACCTTGAGGCTGTGGGGGAGGCTGGGAGGGAGGGAGGGAGCCCCGAGTGTGCGCAGGAGCTGGGTGAACCTGGAGACCCGCAGGCGCCCACCGCACGCATTGCCCCACGTCCTGAATCCTTCGTCTTGGTGACGCCACGGCGGTGTGGGGATAGACCCCAAGTCTGCGTCCGTAGAGTGGCGGGTCCCGTTTCCTTCCTGGCAGGCCCCAGCCCCGCCCCTTCTCCTTCCTGACCCCCCAGCTAGGACGGCAGCTTTGGAGGGTGGGAGGGGTGCTCAGGGTGCCCCGTGGGGTGCGGGGCCAGTCACCACCTGACCCCTTTATGGCTCAGGCCCAGCCCGAGCTCACTCTTGACGGGACCATCCACAGCCCGGTGGACAGAATAGACCAAGACCCAGAGGCGTGACCCTGACCAGGCCGCAGCGGGCGGAGCCCAGCGTTGAGCTGGATCACCACGAACCCCCGGCCTGGGCGCCCCACTCTGCAGAGGGTTGGGGCATCCTTGCTCCTCTGGCTTTGACCCTGAAGGAACCGCCAGGGCATCCCCATGCGGGGCTGGAAACGTCACAGACCAACCCCTGTGGCAGGCAGAGTCGGGGGACACCCACGACCCCCCCAAGCTTCAGGTGCTCCCCAGCTCAGACCTGCCAGATCCCCACCGTGGTGGGCTTGTGCTGTCTGCCAGTACACTCGGAGCCGGGCCCCTCCCTCGTGGCCCATAACCAGGCCCCGCGGAGCAGGAAGGCCCCTGAGCTGGCGGGTGCTGTGGGCCCCTGGAGACTGGACCCTGCTCTGTCCGGCTCTCAAGCCCCATCGGGGACCCTCGCCCGCTGAACTGTCCACTTCCAGCAACCCCTTGCCTGAGCAAACGGGGAGACCCTTCTCCCCACCCATGCCTGTCACCCCAAGCTCCCTCCCCAGCCCCTAGCCCTCCTGAGTGGGGAAGGGGCCCCGGCTGAGCAGTGGGGAGCATGACGGGGGTGGGGAAACACGGGTTCCTGTCCCCCCAGCGTCTTCCCCGCCCCCTTTTGTACATAAAGTGACATGAGGTGCGTGCTGCGTGCGTGTGTGCTGTGTCATGGTTTTGTTACTTTGTTTTTGTAAATCTGAATGTTGAAAATAAACACAATGTTTACTCGGAGGTTTGGCCTGGGGTTCCCTGGGGCGGCGAGGAGTAAAGAGAGGAGGTGACCCTCGAGTGCAGACAGCCGCTTTCTGCAGGGCTGGTGTGAGAGCCCAACCCCCGTGCGGCGCCCCAGTTCCTCCTGTGCTTGGCCTCATTCCTCACCGCGTGCCCCAGTTCCAGGTCCCCCCGAGTGGCCCCAGAAACGCAGCCGCGTGGAACCCCAAACTATGGCCTCTGGGGCTGCGGGCGTGGAAGGAAGAGGAAGACTTGGGGCCCTGCCGGAACCCCTGGGCGCCTCCGGGCCCTGCTCACTGACACAGCCCCTCCCGCTCCGGGCTCCCCACTTCCAGCTGAGAGCCCAGCCTTGGAGGCCTGAGCGACAGCACAGCCCTACACACAGGAACTAGGCGGGCCAGGGGGACCGCGGGAAGGCCGTCACTGCACACGGCGGCGGCCAGGGGACCGCGGAAGGCCGTCACTGCACACGGCGGCCAGGGGACCGCGGGAAGGCCGTCACTGCACACGGCGGCCAGGGGACCGGGAAGGCCGTCACTGCACACGGCGGCCAGGGCTCAGCTCCCGCCACTTCATCTGGTCCCTGAGCACAGAGCCAGGAGTAAGGCCTGAGAACTATTGGGCATGGCCCAAAAATGAGAGAGAGGGGCGGGAGAGAGAGAGGGAGGGGGGAGAGAGAGGGGGGGGAGAGAGAGAGGGAGGGAGGGAGGGAGGAGGGAGGGGGAGGGAGGGAGGAGGGAGGAGAGGGAGAGGGAGAGGGAGAGGGAGAGGGAGGGAGGAAGGACAAACTGCTTTCACAGCGTACAGGAGAGAGAGATAATGAACGAATAGTAACGATTCATCAGGCCAGAGCCAGTGACCCTCAGGACTAAAGCTTGTGTGAGTGGGGGGGAGGCAGAGGAGGAAAACCAGCTTGGGGGCTGTCGGTGCATGCAGAGGGGGGTTCCTTACCCGCTGGGCAGACAGTGGGGAGCCGTGACAGAGCTCCTCTGCGCCCTGGGGCCTGCTCCAATGCCACTCAGGCCTCCCATAGCCCTGCTGGCCAAGCCGCCCCGCCAGGCAGCTCTGGGCCACCTCTGTCCATCGGGATGTCGTTGTGGATCTTCTGAAGCCCGAAGAGCACGTGTGAGGCGCCCCTGTCCCCAAGTCCCTCAGACCCCGTCTGTGTCCCCTCTCAGGACTGACCACGGCTGCCTCCCGCTGTCTCAGCTGATGTGGTCACCATCCTGGGGAGGAGAGGAGGTTGCCCAGACAGGACAGGCGGGTCACCTTAGAAGGTAACAGGAACGTGCTAGCTGGGTCCCCAGGTGAGGACGACACCCTAGGGCTGGCACTCAGGGCAGGGCCCTTGGGTGCGGCCTCCTCTGACAGCCGCTGTGCTCGCGCCCTCTGCTGGCCACACAGGCTCCTGCAGCCCAGGGCCAGATCCTACCAGCTGGTTTGACCTGCTGTGACTTCACCCTCCAGCTGAGTGAGGCCCTTCTGCAGAGATGCTCAACGGAGCTGTCTAGGAGCACCGTCGGCTGGAGCCCTCCTCTTCCTTTGCGAGGGAATGAGGAAAGAGAGAGCCTGTATGTGTAAGGCATATGCCTGCACCCTTGTAACGAGACTTACACACACACACACACACACACACACACACACCTACAGTTGTCTGGTTGTAACAGAATGTGGCACAGCAGGAAGGGGAGGCCACATCCACCAGCTAATAGAGGCCTCCTCCTCCAGGCAGTTCTCCATCATCCACCCCATGCCGTGACCTCTCCGATGCATCATAGTCTTTCTAGTGAGACCAGAAGCTCCAGGGATGTACTCCAGTGGGTGCAGTCCAGTACGGGACTCTGGTCTGGATCACACAGATGGTCCATCACTGAGGTGTAGGCTGGGCTTCTGGGATCCCCCTGGAGCCCAAGCTGGTACCTGGCTCCAGGCTCAGGGAAGACCCCCAGCCCCTGCCCAGGCTTGTGTGCACAGGCTCTGATAGGACTAAAGGTTCCCACAGGAGGGACTGGAGGTGAGGCCTCAGAAGGGAGGGAGGGGAGGGAGGGGAGGGAGGCAGGGTCCTAGGTCCCAGCCCTTATTTCCTCTCAACAGAAAGTCCTGACATGGGGCCGGAGCGATAGCCCAGCGGGTAGGGCAATTGCCTTGCGCGCCGGCCTGTGCCGGCCTGGGTTCGATCCCCGGCATCCCATATGGTCCCCGAGCACCGCCAGGAGTAATTCCTGAGTGCAGAGCCAGGAGTAACCCCTGAGTGTCGCGGGTGTGACCCAAAAAGCAAAAAAAAAAAAAAAAAGTCCTGACTACCTCACATGCAGGTAACCCAAGTTGTTTTCAGACGAGCCTGGCAAGCTACCCGTGTTGAATTTGATATGCCAAAACCCAGTAACAATTATAGACCTCATTCCCATGACCTGAAGGAATGGTATAAGTCTCCTCGTGTTCCTGAAGTGAGCATATGCCCTTGGGTTACACTTGCTTGCTCTCGAGCAAATCGATGAACAACGGGAAAACAAGTGATACAAGAGACAAGTGATACTATTATTATTTGTCTTTTGGGTCACATCCGGCAGTTCTCAGGGGGTTTCTCCTGGCTCTGCACTCTGTGCTGTTGCTCCGCCCCTGGCCCAAGTTTAATCCCCACAACCCCAAAAGGCCTTGCATGGGGCCTGGGATCATGAAGGATTAATTTGAAATTGGGCCCAAGATTTTATTGTGGAGGAGTCAGAGCAATAGTTCAGAGGGGAGGGAGTTTGCCTTGGACATGGCCGACCCAGGTTCGATCCCCGGTATCCCATATGGCCCCCAAGCACCGCCAGGAGTAATTCCTGAGTGCAGAGCCAGGAGTAACCCCTGAGCATCATTACAAGGTGTGAACCAAAAAAGGCCCCCGAAATTATTTTCCAATTAAAATATCAATGTTGTCAAACTGTATTCTATATAATATAGTTATATAGAGTTGTTTGTTTGTTTGTTTTTTTCTTTTTTGGGTCACACCCAGTGATGCTCAGGGGTTACTCCTGGCTCTACATTCAGGAATTACTCCTGGCGGTGCTCGGGGACCATATGGGATGCTGGGGAATCAAACCCAGGTCGGCCGCTTGCAAGGCAAACGCCTTACCCACTGTGCTATTGCTCTGGCCCCAGAAATACTAACATTAAAAGAAGAGAAAAAATATATACACACAAATGCTAAGTCAAACGAAGCTGGCATACCTATATCAGTTCAAATTAAGGGGGCCAGAGTGATATAGCAAGTCAGGTGCCTGCCATGCACCTGGCTGACCTGGTTTGATTCCAAGCACTGCCCAAACGCCAACCACACCAGGCGTGATGCCTGAGAGCAGATGTCGGAGTGAGGTTTGAACATCACTGCGTGTGTTCCTAAGCCAAAACAAACAAGAAAAAGAAAAGAGTCGGTGCTAAAATAAGATGTGCTAGGGGGACTGGAGCAATAGTCCAGCGGGGAGAGTGTCTGCCTTGTTCTGGGCAGACCTAGCTCGATCCCCGGCATCCCAAGCACCGCCAGGAGTCATTCCTGAGCGCAGAACTAGGAGTAACCCGAAAAGCATTGCCGGGTGTCAGAAACGTTAAAAAAATTATGGGGGCCAGAGTGATAGTCCAGCGGGTAGGGTGTTTGCTTGATTGCAGCCAACCCGGGTTCAATCTCCGGCATCCCATATGGTCCCCCACACAGTGCCAGGAGTGATTCCTGAGCGCAGAGCCAGGAGTAACCCTGAGCATCGCTGGGTGTGACCCAAAAAAAAAAAAGCAAAAAAATTAAATAAAATAAATGAAATAATCACTTTACTTCACTTGTCTTCCCATTGTTCATCGATTTGCTCCAGTGGGCACCATACGTAACATCTCCATACAGTCCAAGGGCATCTGTTACTCCAGGAACGGAAGAGCCTCAAACCATTCCTTCAGGTCATGGGAATGAGGTCCATAATTGTTACCAGTTTTTGGCATATCAAATACCACATGGGTAGCTTGCCAGGTTCTGCCGTGGTAGGTGGTATAATCTCAGGAGAAGGCTCTCATCTCGAGCATTTACTGACGAAACTCAACGGGAACGATCAGCTTTTTCTTGGGTGGAGCTCTGAGGAGCTGTGGAGTTCAGATGTTGAGAATGACTGACCTCATGGTGTGGGGGGGGTTCCTCTGGCTTCTTGCTAGGCTCACTGGGATCACGGGCCACGGCTAGGACCTGCCTAGAACTGTATAGAGTGAATAAATGTGAAAGATCCTGGGAAGGACCTGGCCCCAACATCTAGTACTATCTAAGACTGCAGCCACGCGGCGACGGAGCGGTGGGTCTGGAGTACCTCTCTTCTGGGGTTGCTGGAAGAGAAATGAAATAAATGAATAAAACAAGAAGGGCTGGAGCGATAACCCAGCGGGTAGGGGCGTTGCCTTGCACACGGCCGGCCTGTGCCGCCCGGGTTCGATCCCGGCATCCCATATGGTCCCCCGAGCACAGCCAGGAGTAATTCCTGAGTGCAGAGCCAGGAGTAACCCCTGAGCATTGCCGGGTGTGACCCAAAAAAAAAAAAAAAAACAAGAGGTGCTGGACTGGAAATGGATTCAAGGGCAGCTGTCTTGAATCAAGCAATAGCTCCACAGCGCCTCCACCAGGCACCAGCAGGTGTGGCCTAGGAGGGGAAGAGAAGCGTTGAAAGGTTCCAGAAAGATCCTTCAGCCTCTCAGGAAGGAAACACAACCGCGGATCTGCGCTCACTAACACAGATGCATAAGGTCAAAACGGTCAGAACTGAAAGGGAAATAAACCCACCGTGAGAGCGGGACAGTCCACCTCTTCTCTCCTAACAGCTGACGGGCCCAATGATGCTGGGAGGGCCCAGGCTGGTTCAGCAGAAGCCACGCTTCTTTGTGAAGGCTTTTGCAAGCAGGGTGAGGCTTCCTTACAGGGAAGTGTGCAAGGGAGGAAGGAACTCTGCTCAGACTTTACTCATTGTTTCACGGATAACTTAACCTGGGAGAAGGCGGGCTGAAAGACCCACCAGGAGTAATTCCTGAGTGCAGAGCCAGGAGGAAGCCCTGAGCATCGCCAGGCATAGCCCAAACACAGACTAACAACAGCAACATAGATGGGTCAGTCTCTTTTCCTCGTCCATTCAGCTACGTGTTCATTTCTTCCTTCCTTCCTTCCTTCCTTCCTTCCTTCCTTCCTTTTTTTTTTTTTTTTTTTGCTTTTTGGGTCACACCCGGCAATGCTCAGGGTTTCTCCTGGTTCTGCACTCAGGAATTACTCCTGGCGGTGGGGACCATATGGGATGCCGGGGATCGAACCTGGTCTGCACAGGCCGGCAAGGCAAACGCCCTACCTGCTGGGCTATCGCTCTGGCCCCTATGTGTTCATTTCTGACCTACAGAATAAAGCTTTTTTCTCCTTGAAACATGAAAATCTCGGGGCCAGAGTGATATAGCACAGTGGGGAGGGCGTTTGCCTTGCACGCAGCCGACCCAGGTTTGATCCCTGACATCCCATATGGCCCCCTGAGCACCACCAGGAGTAATTCCTGAACAAAGAGCCAGGAGTAACCCCTGAGTTACCCCGGGTGGATAAGAAAATCTCACCGCTATGGCTCACAGGACCTAGAGCCGCGCCCCCACGATGTCCACAGCCTCTTCCCAGACCCTCACAGCGAGGAGTCGAGAAACAGCAGGATCTGGTTTGCTAATGACTGGTCAGATTAGCTGGATTACCGTGTTCTGACAGGCAGGATCCAGAGCCAGCTGCATCCCCAGGGCTGGCTCCAGAGGCACAGGGAGCCGGAGCCCACAAAGCCGCCAGAAGTCTCTGGAGCTGGAACAGGGGAGGCAGCGGTCAGCCGGGAGCCCCGAGAGTGTGGGCTTGGCTCAGACCCATTTCACACATCTGACTCCAGGCCTGCAGCTGACACAGCGGGGTTTCCACTATCACCTCCTCGGCATCCACTTGCTAATGATTCCCGAGGGGCCACTGTCCCATGCAGGAGCCACGCAGGAGAGAGCGTAAGCGGGCACCCAGACGTCAGCTGGCAGGGAGTGAGGGGGCCAGGAGCCCACCCTGGTCATTCACACACACACACATGTGCACACGTGTGCACACACGCACACACACGCTGCACACACATGCACACACACATGCACACACGCCGCACCCTCCCCCCATGAAACCGCTCCTGCGTGCAGCCTTTGGCAGCTCTGTTTGCACCCCACGGGCACCAGCTGAGCCCCAAAGGCCTCCTGCAGCCCCAGGAGGGGGGGGGGGCTGAGACTGGGCTGAGAGGCCACGGGCAAAGCAGGAGGTGAGGAGAGTCCGAGAAAGGGTGGCAGCGGGAGTCACGGGGAAGAGCCAGGGAAGGGCGGCCACCGGGCAGCACTCAGGGCCCCCTCCAGGGTGTCAGCTGTGGGGTCGTGGAGGGAGAAAGGGGCCGCTAAGAGAGGCACAAATGACCGGGACCAGTGAGTGGGACCAGCACGTGATCAGGAGGCACCGTCGCAGGCTGTGATGGGCTGGGGGTGAGGGGTGAGATTCTGCGTGACGGGGTGCGTGGCCACGTCCTTTGCTGAGACAGGAAGTGCGGCAGCGCAGATTGGAAACTGGGGACATGCTCACAGTGAAGGACGTGTGGGCATCGCGGCGAGGGCCCACAGAGGGGTAGCCGAGTGGTTAGAGAAGGAGCTCAGCCCTAGGCCACACGTGGAGGCCGAAAGACAGGAGCTGGCTGGCAGGAGTGGATGGTGGGCGACATCCCCAGGGACAGGGCTCAGGCAGGCATGGGGGGGGGTGGCCGGGAGAGTCTGGACTCACGGGGCAGGGGGTGGGCAGGAGGGTGCTTTTCAAAGTATAGACCCCCACCCCCATTTTGTAGGTACCCAAAAATGGGGCCCAGGAAGGTGACCTGGTCAGCAGAAACTCGAGACCACTGATGAGATGAAATGACCATGAGGGCATGGACAGCCCGGGAGGGTTCTGGGGGAGAGGAGGGTGTAGGGGACCTGGAGCAGTGGGGACAGCGATGCCCCTGGGAGGGCCGCGCCACGTTCAGGCCGTCCTCACCTGTGGGACCCAGAAGGGGCATTGGCGGCTGCTTTGCATCCATGAAGCCTGGAGCAGAGACGCCAGGGGGTGGAGTGGCCACGGGGCCAGCTTGGCATCTGGTGAGAGCGGGCGCCCACCAGATCCCGCCTCCCCGGGTGCTGGTAACTATGCGGGAGGGAATTTGGGTGCCGCCGTGGGAGAGGAAGCCGGATTGCCGTGGGCTGAGGAGTGAATCGAGAAGCCAGCATCGACCCCATTTAGGGACGTTTGGATGAGAGTTTCAGCCCCCTCAAGGGCTACCTGCCCAGTTCTGGACGAACAGAGAACGGTGGCGGCTGAGGCAACCCCACCGCGGGACTCTCGCTCGCCCCATAAACCCTCTCTCCACAGCCTCTTCTCCGCCTCCCTGACCCCGGGAGTCTTGGGGACCCTGAGTTGCCCCCTCTGGAAGGCAAGCTTGGGGGCTACACTCAGCTCAGGACCTCCTCCCAGCTCTGTGCTCAGGGTCACTCGTGGGGGTGCTTGGGAACCCGCGGGGCTCCCTACACACGTTCGCACACACCCTGCACAGAAGCACCTACCCGCCAACCTGGTTAGGATTAAGCACACCCTGTTTTAACCCCTTCACCGATTGGCTTGACACAGTTCACACACTGCTTCCGCAGTCTAAATATCCCGCTCCACCTAACGGAGGGGAGCCTGCCCCCGAAGTGGCTGGCGGAGACTTCCTTGTGTGTGCTCTACTCGCGCCCTTGCGGGTGTCAGTGAGGATCCGACGTCACCAGCGACATCAGCCTGGGGTCAGCTGTGTGAGTACCTTAGCCCTGTCCCGCTCCTGTGACACCGCCTGTGCCTGAGGGCTCCCCGGGGACAGGGCTGTCGCTGAGGGCTGTGCTCCCCACCCCACTGGCCTACAGCTCAACAGTGAAGGGGGCTCTCCTCCCCTGGAGAGAACCGTCCCAGCTCTGGAGAATGATTCTGATCCACCGGCTACACTCTGTGCCTTCTCTGCCTACTGCCCTCATCTTTCCTCTCGGAATGAGCAGCACTAGGTCAGGCCTGTCTCCCCAGGGCCCGCTGGACTGTGCTCACCACTGGCCCGTCTCCCCAGGGCCCTCTGGGTCTGTGCTCACCGCCAGCCCGTTTCCCCAAGGCCCGCTGGACTGTGCTCACCACGCCAAAGGCAGTTTCCTTCCCAGGCCACCTCACCTGAGCCATCAGTTAAATAACATGCAGCCTCATCCCCTCTTCACCTGGTTCAGTTCATGTTTTCAGATTATTTTTCCTACAAAGAAGTAGAAAAGACAGATGGGGGACAGTGGGGTGCTTTCGTTAGGCAAAACATTGCTTGGGGGCCCGGAGCAATAGCACAGCGGGGAGGGTGTTTGCCTTGCACGCAGCTGACCTGGCTTCGATCTCCGGCATTGCATGTGGTCCCCCGAGCACTGCCAGGAGTAATTCTTGAGTGCAGAGCCAGGAGTAACCCCTGAGCATTGCCAGGTGTGACCCAAAAAGAAAAAAAAAAAAAGGCATCCCTTGGAGAAAGGGCCTGGCTTTTCCCGGAGGCTGGGGCGGGGAGACAGCCGGCTTACTTCCACTGGGGCAAGTTAGATGGTCTCAGAACCTCAGTTCTCATGGATTACAGATGCTGTTGTTTAAAGGGGCTTTTTTTTTTTTCTTTTTGGGTCACACTCCGCAATGCTCAGGGGTTCCCTCCTGGCTCTGCACTCAGGAATCACTCCTGGCGGTGCTCGGGGGACCATATGGGATGCCGGGAATCGAACCCAGGCCAGCACAGGCCGGCCGCATGCAAGGCAAACGCCCTACCCGCTGGGCTATCGCCCCGCCCTAAAGGGGCTTTTGAGAGGGGCCAGGAGATAGCTGAAGGGTCGTACTTCAGCTTGGCTTGTGGGAGGCTCAGGCTTGCTCCTGAGCAATACACCTGCTGGTCCTGAGTACCTGGACCTGGTCTGTGGCCCCAAACAAACAAAAATCCCCCAAATGATAGCCCAGCGGGAGGGCATCTGCCTTAAGCGCCACTAACCTGGGTAGGATCCTCGGCATCCCATAGGGTTCCTGAGCACCGCCAGGAGTTGATTCCTGAGTGCAGAGCCAGGAGGAACCCCTGGGCACGCCGGGTGTGACCCCAAAAGCAAAAAAAAAATGTCGCAGAAATAAAATTAAGTATTGGGGGCCGGAGCGATAGCCCAGCGGGTAGGGCGCTTGCCTTGCACACTGACGGCCCGCGCTGGCCCGGTTCGATCCCCGGCATCCCATATGGTCCCCCCGAGCACCGCCAGGAGTAATTCCTGAGTGCAGAGCCAGGAGTAACCCCTGAGCATCGCCGGGTGTGACCCAAAAAAGCAAAAAATAAAAAATAAAATAAAACTAAGTATTGCCTGAGAATTGGGTTTAGAAACGCCTCATTGTAACTAGCCAAACATCACAGCCTTTCTAGATTCCAACAAAGAAGCACCTTAGGGCCACGTGCAAAATAATGCATTTGTGATTTCTAATGACGAGCGGAATTCCCCAAGGAACCGCCGCTTTAAACTTTGTTTCTATAAAACAACAACTTCAGGAGTCCCCGGCCACTCAGGCCCAGGGAAGACGACGTCAAGCCACGCCTCCATCCTTGCAAAACCACACGCCTTCCTTCAAGCTTTTACGTCATAGGGCCCGTCGATGTGATTGGCATCTCTGTTCACCAGTAACAAGTGCGGCTTCAGTCCACGTCCGGTCGGGGGGCAGGACTTCCGTGCTGGTTGCTAAGACACTTTGCTCCGCTCCTTGACAACCCTGGCGGGGGTTCGCTAGCGGCGGCCCCTGCTCGGCCCCGGCGGGAGCAGGTGAGACCCCGGGCGCGGCGGGCAGGGCGGCGGGGAGGCTCGGCAGCGAGCGCGGGGCGGGAGGCTGCGCGTCGCGGCGGGCCCGGCCCTCGGCGAGGCCCCACCTCGGTCCCTGCCTGCGGGTCGCGGCCCCAGGTCGTCCCGGGTCGGGGACCTGCCAGCACCGGCCGTCGAGATGCTGCCGGCTGCCCCCCACTCCCGCCGGGCCTGTCCCGGCTTCCCGGGCCCCTTCCCTTCCCCCGGACCCCCGCCCTGGCGCCTCGATCACCCCCACCTCGCAGTCGGGGCGAGGGTCGCTGTCGCCTGGGCCCAGGAGGTCCGCATCTGGTCGGCTGCTGCCTGGGACCCCGCATGCCGGCAGCTGGCCCGGACCACCGCTTGGCCGAGCCCCACTTTGGGCCGGGTCTCCCCATACTTCTGGGTGCTGGGGTGTGTGATCCCCAAGGCCCACGGACTCGGGTGGTCTCCGAGTACCTCTCAGCCCCCAACTGTATGCGCCCCTGGGGAGGGGGCCAGCATGGTCCACGTGCAGGCCCCCCTCTCCTCCCAGTACGGGGGAGACAGCTCCCGCTGCCCCTTGGGGAATCCTCTTTTTGAGGGGTGGGAGGTTGGGGTCACACCTGGTGGCTCTCAGGGACGGACCTGGGTGCGGGCCAGGGATCGGACCTGGTGCGGGGCTAGTGCCCTGCGTTCCGACTGTCTCTCCGTGGGGAGTCTCGAGGCGCCCAGTGAGGCAGAGTTGTCCCATCCAGCACAGACTGTTTCCTCGCCTCCTGCCCCGACTGTGTTCCCCCTAGTGGACACTCATTCCTCGCCTCAGCCCAGATGTGCCCGACAGCGGCCTCCAGCCGTACAAGTCTTGGACGTTCTGTGCTCGGGATCAGGCGAGACCTGGGCAGAGATTCGGGCTGTCCCCCACTGAGCTCTCTCGGCCCCAGGAGACACTGACAGGACAGGCTGTGGGCGTTTGCCTGGCACATGCTACCTAGCTTTGATCCCCACATCCCGTATGGTCCCCCCGAGCACCGCCAGGAGGGACCCCTGAGCACCGGCTGGGTGTGACCCAAAACAAACGAACAAACGAACAAACGAAGCTTTCCTGCCTGGGCCGGGCTGTGGCTGTGCACACTGGAAGGTTTTCCTGTCCCTTGTACCTGTCAGGAGTGTGTGTATTTGTGTGTGTGGCTTCCTCGCATTTGTCCGAGTGTGCGTGTGTTTGTGTGTGTCTTTGTGTGTGGGGGCCCCTTGCACCTGTCAGGAGTGTGTGTGTGTGTGTGTGTGTGTGTGTGTGTGTGTGTTTGGGTCCGTGTCAGGCTGTAACAGGCTCTGAGCTCCCTGAAAGCTGGGTCTATCTCGCATATAATGGGGTGTTTGGAAGCATCCTCGACGTCCCATACCTGGGGCTGACCCTGCCCGTGTCTGTCAGCTGGGTGGAAAGTTACTTCCTGTCCTTGACTTACACAGCCCCAAAGAAGTCGGGCTAGAGGTGCCTGTCGGATGGGGGTCGGAGCGAGAGCACAGCGGGGAGGGCATTTGCCTTGCATGCGGCCAACCCGGTTCGATCCCTGGCTTCCCATATGGTCCCCCAAGCACCGCCAGGCATAATTCCTGAGCACAGAGCCAGGAGTAACCCCCGAGCGCTGCTGGGTGTGACCTGTTGGGCCATCCACGGGGACATGTGGGACCTCTGTGAGTGTGGGGAGACGTGTCATCACAGTTGCCGTCTGGCCTGAGCCTCGCTGGACTTTCCCGGGGTTCCACCGTGAGGCCCGGTGGGGGGCTCCCACCCCTGGGGCTGTGAGTGCATGCTGAGGTGGTTGGCGGTTGGGAATCAGCTCTTGGGGCAGCGTCTGGCAGACACCACAGATTCTGTCACGGTCATCCTTGGCCCCTTGCTGGGGAGGGTGGTGGCGACTGTGTGACCGTGGACAGACCCCCTAAGAGCGGGCGGCTGCATGTCCGGGATTTCACCCAGCATGTCTGTGAGGGCAGCTGTCCGGCTGTCCAGTGTCCAGCAGCTGTCTGGCTGTCCAGTGCCCAGCAGCTGTCCAGCTCTCCAGTGTCCAGCAGCTGTCCGGCTCTCCAGTGTCCAGCAGCTGTCTGGCTGTCCAGTGTCCGCGTCCCCTGCCCCCTCCCCGCCCCCCTCCCTGCTCCCTCGAAGTCCTCAGTGGTTTCCCGTGGACCGAAGTGGCCCACGGATGAGTTGGTCTTGAATGGGTACGTGGTGGCTGCCCTCAAACAGCTTTGACGGGGGTCCCCTTTCCCACGACCTGCATTCACAGCCCCTTAACGGGTCTATACCGCGACATGCCTGCCCACGTCCTCAGAGCCATGAAGGAAGGCAGTTTTCGCGCGTGTGGAAAGGGGGGTCGTCCGCTCTCTGCCCCCCGCTCCCTCCTGCACTGTGCTCAGGGGCGCAGTTCAGGGCAGTGACCATGCCAGCTGCCCCACCTGCTGCCCGGCCCTGACCCTCACCAGCCAGGGGCAGAGGCTCCAGGTCCTCTGGTTCCTTCTTGGCCAGGCTGGTTGTTCCAGTTTGCCCGAGGGCAGCACCCACGCACACTGCCTGTGGGGCCACACGACGGCTGGGGGGGAGGTCCCCGCCCCATCCTGAATGGGCGTGCATGACCATCCACAGCTGTGTGGCCTGTCCCCTCGAGCCTGGCGTCCCCTCGGCCAGCCCCAGGCCAGCTCGAGGGCAGTGGGGACCCCCGCCCAGCCATGAGGGGGAGTGGGGACTCCCAGTGTCCTCCTGTGTGGATTTCCCTGGGCTTGGCTGGCGCCCCGTGTCTGGGCGCAAGACGGGATTCATCTACACCCAGCAGGGACGGGGCAGCAGCAGCGCCATGGAAGGACCCGGGACTGGCTCGGCCCAGCAGCGCAGGCTGGTGTAGCTCCCTGGGCCTAGGGAGACCCATTTCCGGGCCTCTGCTGTCCCATGTGGAGGGCAGGGTGTCGCCAGGCCACACACTGTCGCACGCCCCCCGGACAGGACAGCGGGGCCTGTGGCCACGAGCCAAGCAGAGCCCAGCAGCCCTCGGCCTCCACGACCGCGTCCACCTTCTCCACACATGAGGTGCTGCTGGCACCTGCCGGGCCCTGCACAGCGCCACCCATGGCCCATTCATCCAGGGTGTGACGTAGGCCGGGTTGCTGACCGGCTGTGCGGGTCACACCAGGGTTGACGAATCTTCCAAGTCTCGTGCAGAGATGAGGCTGAGGGACCGCAGGGTGCCCGGAAGACGTGAACGGGGAAGGGTGTCCTGGCCACGGGGGGCTGGCCCAGGCCTGGCTCGGAGTCTCCTGACTCCCCTGTGAGGCCCCGTGGCCCTGTGGAGCCTGGCACCCTGAGGAGGCACAGAGCACCCGGCGCCCCAGGGGAGCTCACGGCGCCCCCAGGGAGCTCACAGCGGGCCTGCAGCGCTTCTCTGGTCACTTCTGGGTCACGTCCTCCTGGGGCGGCTCTGAGCTCCCCTCCTCCCCCCGCCCGCCCTGCTGGCACTCACTGGCCCTTGTTGGAGGCGATACAGTGTCACCCAGCCACCCTCGTGAGGGGCTTGCCCCAGCTCTCCTGGTCTCCTGTCCCTGCAGCTCCCCTGCTGGACACACCCTCGGCTCCCTGGCTGGCAGGGCCGGGCCCCTGGGGTTACGGGTCGCGTGATTGCTGCTGTCGGCGCCTTCCGACGCCCCGCGCCCCAGGGCGGAAGAGCCATGGGAGAAACGGAGGGGAAGAAAGATGACGCGGACTACAAGCGGCTGCAGACCTTCCCCCTGGTCAGGTGAGGCCCGGTGGGCGGGGCCGCGGGAAGGGGTGGAGGGGGCGGTGCTGGGCAGGGGCGTGGGGGGCTGAGGGGGCGGTGCTGGGCAGGGGCGTGGGGGCTGCTCCGAGACTGGGGGAGTGGGGATTCGCCCCTGCCTGCCACCCGCCCTTCTTTCTTCCCCTTCCTCCTTCCTTCCCCTTCCTCCTTCCTTCCCCTTCCTTCTTCCTTCCTCTTCCTCCTTCCTTCCCTCCTGCCCCTTCCTTCCTGCCCTCCCTCCTTCCCTTGTTCCGCAAGGCCATGTGCCATGTGCTGTGCTCAGCCCTGGCCGCTGTGGTCAGTAGTGAGCAGGACAGAGGCTCCAGAGCCTGACCCCGGGAGCGCTGAGCCAAGCGGGCCTGAGCGTGGACACTGGCGTCTGGAAAGCTCAGATGAACCGGACAGCCTGAGGCCGCTGGTGCCCCAGGGTCCGGGGAGCAGTTCAAGGCAGGGCGGGGAGGGGGCTGCCCCCATGAGGAGCGCGGTTCCTCCTGGACCCAGGGCACTCCAGGGCTGTAAGCGGAGCGACGCCACCTGTGCAGACCCCAACGCTCCCCTGCGCACTGCGGGGCTGGAGCCGAGCAGCTCCAGATGTCCGCCCGACAGCCACCCCCTTCAAAATAAACGCTTAAATAAATGACCAAGCGCACCGCTGGTGAGGTAGCAGAGGAGGGGAGGGGCGCCAGGGCCGAGGGCTCCCCGAGAGGCAGGAGAGGGGTTGGGAGAGACACTAAGGCGGGCGCCACACCCGCCCCGTGTTCGCGGGTTTCTGGGGTGTGACGCCGCCGTCAGCGCTGCCCCCTGGCCGTCCCAGCACTCGGACATGCCCGAGGAGATGCGCGTGGAGACCATGGAGCTGTGCGTCACGGCCTGCGGAAGTTCTCCAACAACAACGAGGTAGCGGCGCCCCCTGCGGGCAGCCTCCGGCATGGGGCGTGGGGACCCTCGCGCCACGCCCGGTCCCCGTGGGCCCTGACCGTGTCCCTCCCGCCAGAGCGCCGCGAAGATGATCAAGGAGACGATGGACAAGAAGTTCGGCTCGTCTTGGCACGTGGTGATCGGGCGAGGGCTTCGGCCTGGAGATCACGCCACGAGGTGAAGAGTCTCCTGTACCTGTACTCGGGGCACCCTGGCCGTGTGCGTCTGGAAGTGCTCCTGACCCGCCGGCGTGCACAGTGCTCCTGACCCTCTGGCGCGCGGCGCAGTGCTCCTGACCCGCCAGCGCTGGTAGTGCTCCTGGCTCTCCGGTGCGCACAGTGCTCCTGGCCGGCGGGCGCGCAGTGCTCCTGGCCGCCCGGCGCCGCAGTGCTCCTGGATTTTCTGAGTCTGGGGGCTCGTGACCTGCATCCCTGTGTCGCGCGACCGCGCCCTGTGTGACTCAGTGGCCCTGTGCCCGGCCCTGCCACTCTGACTCCAGGGGGCCCCAGGGCTGCCTAGGGGACAAGGGGGAGGGGGGAGCCGGTCTTTTCCCCACAGGCCAACTGGGCAACTTGGGGGGTTCCGCCCCTGACAGCCCAGGACCCCCGTCCGACCGCCCCGCACTGCTGACGAGTGTCCGCTGTCCACTGCTGGTCGGTCCCAGCCATACCCTCCAGGGACCCAGTGACCCCGGGAAGCCCCTTCTCCGACCTGCCCCTGGACAGGGCCGTGGGCACTGCCCATCAGGGACACATCACCACTTTGTATTCTCATCTCCGTTGGCTTTTCTAGACCTTTTTGAGTGTGGGGAGAGGGTTTTGGTAGAGGGGCCCTATTTTACAGTGGTCTTATTTATACAAATGTCTCCGTTTTACAATTAAAATGACAAAAAATTGGCCTCGACCTGCAGCCTCTTGAGGTTGGAGGAGGCAGGATGGGGTCCGGGAGTGGGGGTGGTTGGAGAGGGTCCCTGCTGGCCTCGGGGTTGAGCCACCGAAGGGGCCTCTCTGAGGTTCACGTCTGGGCACGGGGACGTCCCTCAGTCAGGGCTTGGCTGCATGTCCAAGCCTGGGCAGCTCCGAGCTACGCGTGCCCCTGGGATACTCAGCACCAGTACGGTCACGGTGGGAGCCCGGGGACACTGTCCTCTAGGGCCTCTTGGGCTGGAGACCCTCCTGGGGCTGCCCTGAGCCCTGGTGCCTCACACCCAGAGAGGGGCTCCCCGCATGCCCGAGCTGGGCGCTGGCAGCCCCTGCTCATGCCCCCCCCGTCCCCCCGAGAGGCCCTGTTGGACCACCTGCAGGTCCGCTGCTCTCCCGAGCTTGTGTATCTCCAGTGCTCCTGGGTGCTGTTTCCTGCTTCTCCGTGAACAGCAGGGGGGTCCCCTGCTGGGGCTCCAGCCCCGCCAGTGTGTGCCCCCACCCCGGTAGCCAGGCGCTGTGCCTTGAGGATCGGAGACAGACCCTCACGAGTGGGGCGTGTTGGGGGCTGGCTGCCTCCACCCTGTTCCAGTTCCATTGTTCCCTGTCACTTGTATTTAAGGCTCCGCCGCCCACTGCCAGCTGCCGCCTGGATCCTCAAGAAGAGGGTGCGGGGAGCCGGGGCAGGGCCTGAAACGGCTCCCAGGACACCTGACTCCGCTCTGTAAGCACAGGACAGTGCGGGCGCCAGGACCCCAGAGCCCGGAGTCCAGCCCCCATAGGGAGGCCCTTGAGCGGGGATCAGCCTCACCGGCAGACCCCAAGCCCCACTCAGCCAGTGGCCAGGCCTGGAGATGCTTCCATGGGGGGGTGCCGGCCCTTGGGTCCTCCTCTCATGGAGAAAGGAAGGATACCTGGGTGGACGGATGGACAGGTGGGTGGACGGATGAGTGGGTGGATGAATGGACAGACGGTGACAGGGCGGGAGCCTGATGTAGGGGTGGGTGGGGCGAGGGAGTTTCCTCCAGGACCTCAGGGTGTCCAAACACCAGCAGGACACAGCAGCGGCCATGTTGAGCCGGACCCTCTGCCTCGAGATCTGCAGCTCTTTGTCGGGTTTGTGGCCCATGGCTACAGGCCTCCCCGCGGGATTCACGGCCGCAGCCCTTTCCATGGTCCCTAAGACGAGACCGGAAGCAGCAAGTGGATCCCAAGGCGGGTGCTGGCGTCTTAGGCTCGCTCAGCCCTCGTCTGGCTCCAGCGACGCCTGCACTGGCAGGGGCAGGGCTCAGTTCCTGAGTGACCCCCGGCGACGCGTGTCCTGCTTCCCGCTGCCGGAGCGGATCACGGTCCTGCCCGGGAGACCTGCAGTGTGTGCCCGCAGCCTCCGGGGGCGCCCTGCCACCGTCCCACAGAGGGACAGAATCTCTGCGGGTGGACGGGGGAGGCGCCGTGGGAGGTGAGTGCTCTGTCCCCGGTGCTGGGTCTGCCGGTGGGAGTGGCCGGGCAGCTGGGTCCCCTGCAGGCGGAGAGACACGCAGAGCTGCCCAGCTGTGGGCCACCAGGGTCCCCCCAAAGGCACTGGTCACCTGTGCAGAATGTTAGACGTCAAAGCCAGTAAAAGTTACTAGTGGGTTTGTTTTTGCTGGGGTCTGTGAAGAGGAAAACATCCTGTCTCCCTGGAGGGCAGCTGGACTGGTCAGCTCCTCCACTCACGGAAGCCCTCTGGGTCTTGCCCAGGTCCCACAGACTGTCTCTGCGAGGGACGAGTTTGCCACACCTGCGAGGACAGCACAGGACAGGGGAGGGCAGAGACCAGGGGGGACCCACCTGGACCCAACCCACAACCGAACTACACTCAGAGGCAGTGATGTGGGTGAAGCCGGGCCGTGGTGAGCCAGCGAGGCTGCCGGGGGTGACCTGGGGGGTGGGGGGGCAGCCGGGCTGCAGCTCGGAGCACCCTGAGGACGAGAGAACCAGACTGTGGTGCGGCGACAGTTCCCGTGGGGGGCAGGTGGTGCCGGGGGACGCCACTGGGACCCTCCCTCCAGAGGAATCTCTCCCATCCCCTGCTGGAACCAGGCCCACAAGCCCCTCTGCACGGTGAGCGCTGGGTGGCCGCACCCCGGGGTTGCGGGTGTTCCTGAGCTGACAGGGAGTGACGTTAGTGCGGCTCTGAAGGGCCCCAGGAGTGAAGAGGGGTCAGAGCCGGACAGCCTAGGCCGGGCCGAATGCGCGCAGACCATCTGACCTAGAGCTGGGAGTCCCGGAGGGCTTCCTGTAGGAAGTGGTGGGACAGGGCCAAATATGGGGGGACCACCTGCCTGCCCGTGCTGCCTCCAAGGATGAGCTGGCCCAGTGCGCCTCGGGTTGCCCTGCAGGCCAGCCCCTGCTGACCCCCACCCAGCCTGCTCTAAGTAATGGTGCCCAGCAGCCCGCTGCAGTCACCAAGGGGGGGCGCCAGAGCCATAGCACAGCGGGGAGGTCATTTGCCTTGCCTGCAGCCCACCCAGGTCTGATTCCCCCCCCAGCACCCCATATGACTCCTGGAGCCGGGCCTGGAGTGATCCCTGAGCACAGAGCCAGGAGTAAGCCCTGAACACTGCTGGGAGGGAGTAGCCCAAGAACTACCAAAGCAAAATGCAAAGTCAGCAGCGCAGTTACTTGGAAGGTGTCGTGCCCCCCCACAACCCTGGTTTAGCCTGAGGGTCCCTGTGCCGGCCAATCGGCCCCCCTCTCTGAGACCTCCGCACCCAGCCCTGCGCACCTGGTCCCGGCGCCGCTTCCTCGCTGCTGCTGGCGTGGGGCGACCTCTTGTGGCCACAAGTGGTCATGGCAGGGCCTGCTGGGAGTATCCAAGGAAAGCGGTCTGGGAAGGTCCTGGAAAGGGGCAGGAAGGACCTGAGAGGATCCTGGGAAGAGTCCGGGAGGGACCTGTGGTGTTTCCTCCCTCTCACGATAGGCACAGCCACCAGTCAGTCACTCTGACTTCTGCGTCATTCAGAACATTTACTTTATTTTTTCACTTTATTTGTGTCTAGTGTTTATTATTATTATTTTTTATTGCACCACCTTTAGACATACAGTTACAAGTTGCCCATGCTTGAGTTTTGGTTCTACAGTGTTCCAACACCCATCCCTCCACCCCTGCCCATCTCCCATCACCAGTGTCCCCACCCCTCCCCCAGCCCACCTCCATGGCGGGCTCTTTATCTCCTTTATCTCTTTCTCTATCTCTCCCTCCTGCCTACCTTTCCTACACATCATGGAATGTAGCATATTCTAGGACATGATTGGTTCCACTAATTTGATGGACGGCGTCCGGACAGTGAAAATGGTGACTATTGTGGTCGGCGAGTCTCATCCGGCTGCTTCCGGGGCCCCCCAGAGGTGATGGGCCAACACCCAAAACCCATCTGTCCTCCTGGGAGCCTCATGGTCAGTTAGCTAGGGGAGAGCTAAGTGCCAGCTCTCCCTGTTGCTTCTGAGGCTCTGCATGCTATGGCTGGTCGCCCAGGGCAGTTCCTGGGCGTGGCCACCCAGCTCCTGAACAAGATAGAGAGGCATTCCTCAGCTCCATCTGAGGAATGCCTGGTGACTTCCACTTCTGGGAGCCGCCTACCTGGGCTCTAACTCGGCTACTCTGTTAATCTGGTCTTGAGATCCGTGTCTACTGGGCGGGTTCTGATGTGCTGCAGCGTCCAGACAGCAAAAATGGCGGCTATTGTGGTGGGCAAGTCTCATCTGGCTGCTTCGGGGACCCCCAGAGGTGATGGGCCCACTCCCAAAATCCATCTTTCCTCCTGGGAACCTCATTCAGAACATTTATTGAGCGCTTCCTGTATGCCCGGCCTGCGCAGTGGGCACAGTTCTGGGAGGTCCTGACCGTCCACTGGCCAAGCAGTGGTCCTCCACTGACCTAGCTCTGCTGACTTCATCCTCAACCACGTGTGTGAGTGTACATGTGTGTGTGTGTGCTTGTATGTGCCTGGTGGGCCACACCCATGTGCATCTGTGGCTGTGTGTGTCGTGACAAGAGCCCCTCCCCTCTCTCCACTCTGCCACAGTCAGCTGCAGAGTCACGCCACGGGGGCCACGCCAAGTGAGGGTTCAGTCATGGATTCTGACGTCTAAGTTGGTCCTAAGGGTGTGAGTTATTGTTAACCTGCTTAATGTGGATTCTGACTTCTAAACTTGGAGGAGTGTTGAAGGTCAACCATGTCCCCCCTTCTTAATCCTAAACAATGTTTCACAGATTTATGTGCTCAATTATATTCCAAAGGATTGGGGTATCCAGGGCTGACTCTAATCTCTGTGCTCAGGGTTCAAGGAACCATATAGGATGCTGGGGATCGAACCAGTGTTGGCCGAAGTGCAAGGCAAACACCCTACCTGCTCTAGGGACTCCCAACCTCCCAGATAACTTTTACAGATCATTTGGAACACAAATGATTTCTTCCTGATAACTGGTGGACCCTGGGGTGTCCGGAAGTAAATGTAGCTGATGGGCTGTGACAGCCCCCTTTTCAGAGGGCCCAAGAGCCCACCCAGGAGGAGCCCCCAAGCCTGCTCTGCTACCCTCACCCAACCCAGGCTGGCAGCCTCAACAGCGGCTCCCTGGCTCGATCCTGACATCCCATATGTTCCCTGAGCACCGCCAGGAGTAAGTCCTGAGTGCAGAGCCAGGAGGAACCCCTGAGCAATGGCAGGTGTGATCCAAAAAAGCCGAAAAAAGAGAAACAGCTGTCCAGAGCCTGTCGGGGGCATTCTCGGCCCCTCCAGCGGGGGCTGTTAGCAGCTCCCCGAGTGTGGAAACCAGCCCTGCCTGTAACACGATTCAGCCCTGCAGGTAACACGCTTCAGCCCTGCAGGTAACACGCTTCAGCCCTGCAGGTAACACGCTTCAGCCCTGCCGGTAACACGCTTCAGCCCTGCCGGTAACACGCTTCAGCCCTGCCGGTAACACGCTTCAGCCTTCAGGTAACACGCTTCAGCCCTGCAGGTAACACGCTTCAACCCTGCCGGTAACACGCTTCAGCCCTCAGGTAACACGCTTCAGCCCTCAGGTAACATGCTTCAGCCCTGCCGGTAACACGCTTCAGCCCTCAGGTAACACGCTTCAGCCCTCAGGTAACACGCTTCAGCCCTCAGGTAACACGCTTCAGCCCTCAGGTAACACGCTTCAGCCCCTCAGGTAACACGCTTCAGCCCTCAGGTAACACGCTTCCTGGGCAGCTGCCCCCACCCTGTCTTGGACCCCCAAGCTCCCGCCCAGACTTGGATACGGGCCCCTCAGAAAAGTCCACCCACTCTGAGCTTCTGAAGCAGCCCCCTCTGTGCTCTCCAGATTCCCTGGGGGCTGCTGCTATGACCCCCTGAAACAGTGGGAAAGGGGGTGGGGAGAGCCAGGCACCGGGGGTCCCTAGAATGTGCTGTCACGACACCAGCCCCGCCTCCGGGGACGCGGGAGGGCGTCTGTGGCTCTTGTGTGTGATTTGCCGCTGGCTGCAACGTGGGAAAGGAAGGCATCACCCCAAGGCAGTGCCCGAGGACACCCCTTCTGTGGGGCTGCCCTGCCCAGCCCAGCTGTCTGGACACCTCGTCTTCACCCCCAGCCACCCAGGGCCAGGGAAGGGGTGACAGTGCCCGCCCCACTGCACAGATGGGTAAACTGAGGCCAGGCAGGGACGGAGTGCAAGACAGGGAGGGGCCTGGCTTGCCTCTGGGCTGGGTTGTACTGGGCGTCTCTGGAGACCTAGTGACGGGGCTCTGGCAGATACTGTCCACCTGGGGCACAGCGGGCCCAGGGGCCACTCCCCAAGAGCGGGTCACTCTCTGCTGCCTGGGATGCCCTGGCTACTCTCACCCTTGTCGCTCAACAGCTTGAGGCTGAGGGCCAGGGACCCTCCCGACTTCCAGGACAGAAAAGATCTCAAATCATTTGCTTGGTTTCTCCTCTCTCTCTCTCTCTCTCTCTCTCTCTCTCTCTCTCTCTCTCTCTCTCTCTCTCTCTCTCTCTCTCTCTCTCTCTCTCTCTTCTCTCTCTCTCTCTCCTTCCTTCCTTTCCTTCCTTCCTTCCTTCCTTCCTTCCTTCCTTCCTTCCTTCCTTCCTTCCTTCCTTCCTTCCTTCCTTCCTTCCTTCCTTCCTTCCTTCCTTCCTTCCTTCCTTCCTTCCTTCCTTCCTTCCTTCCTTCCTTCCTTCCTTCCTTCCTTCCTTCCTTCCTCCCTCCCTTCCTCTTTTTGGTAGTGTAGTGGAAGAAATCCCACCTAACTCTGCTCAGGGATCACTTCGAGCAGACGTGGGGCCATATGGTTCCAGCGCTGAGCCGCGCGGCCGTGTGAGAGACCAACGCCTCTCAGTGGTGCCGGTGCTGGGAGGGGGCGCGGATCCGCCGTGCTCACTCCTGCCCCACTGCTGCCTCTAACACCACTACATCACCACAAATAGAATTTGGGGTTTATTTATGCTTTTCTTGTCACACCCTGCAGAGCCCAGGGAACGCAGGGCAGGGCTTAGCTGAGCACGAGCCTGTGCTTTACCCGTTCCCTCACCCCTGCGCTCTCAGCCCCCCGTTCCCTCACCCCTGTGCTCTCAGCCCCCCGTTCCCTCACCCCTGCGCTCTCAGCCCAGATTTGGTTTTGTTAGACCTGGCAGTGCTCAGCAGCAACCCCAGGTTCTGGCCTGGCCCCACGGCCATCAGGGGGTTGGTGGCTGTCCGTTTCCCTCCCATAGCATTGGGGCAAGTTCTGGGCAGGAGTGGGCACCCCTAGGGTCCCCCAAGCCCCACCAGGAGTTAGCCCCTGAGCACAGCGTGACCCTAAACAAAGAAACAAAGAAACAAAAGAATTGGGGGGTGGTGGCTGGAGTGACGGCACAGCGGGAGGGCATCTGCCTTGCACACCGCCTAGCCGGGCTCAATCCCCAGCATCCCATAGGGTTCCTGAGCACCACCAGGAGTAATTCCTGAGTGCAGAGCCAGGAGTGACCCCTGAGTATCAACAGGTATGACCCAAAAAGCAAAAAAAAAAATAAAATGGGGGCAAATTCTTAGAGCTTACGGGCTAGTGTCCATCGCTGTCCATGAGGGTATGCTGAGGCCACGCCCTGCGTGGACCATACCCGCCTGCAAGGCCAATGGTAAGGGACGTCTCTCGGGGCGTGTGTGACTTGAGAGGACACGCAAAGGTGGGGCGGGAGCGTGACGCTGTCGGCCCAGGGCGCAGGGTCAGGAAGTCAGGCTCCATGGCTCGGGGCAGACCCTGGGGAGAGCAGTCGGGCCAGTGCCCTGCCTGTCAAGGTGGACAGTGGGGACCCCAGGTAGGGCAGAGGAATGGGGTTCGGCTTTAGGGAGAGCAGTTGGGGCCCCAGGGAGCATGTGGGTGCCGGCTAGAGACGCGAGTGAAGCGTCCAGAGGCGCGATGGGCAGCCAGCTAGCGCTCGCTCACCAGGCATTTACGAGCAGCCAGAGGCGTGGGGGCACAGATGACTCAGGAGCCCCCAGAAGGCCCCTGGCTGCGAGTGCTCTGGGGCCGGGCCCCACCTTCCAGCACCTTCCCCGCAGCCCCGACCCTCCTTCCATAAAACCACCTTAACTGCGCTTGCAGCTCCGAGACAGACGCTGAGCTCCGGGGATGAAAGGTCCCGCAGCTAGACGGGCGGGGGTGGACCGGGGAGCCACATCAGACCCCCAGGAGGCGGAGGAGCAGTGCCTGGGGCTTGGGGCACCGAGCTCGTGGGTCAGCGGGGAAGCCTGGCATTAAAGGGCACTGCGGGCGGGAAATGACAGCCGCCAACGCCCGGCTGCAGCAGTGCCCAGCGCCGGGAGGGGTCGAGCTGACCCTGGCCGCAGGGGGCCGCACAGAGGCGGGGTCCTCTCTGTGGGGTGTCCAACAGGAACCAATCCCAAAGTCCCCGATGATTAAAGCCTTAGTGTCCACGGGAGCCCCACCTGCCCTCCCGGGGAAAGAGGCCTCTGACCGGCCTGGTCACTGCACTAGTCACCGATGCAGACACCGGCTCCGCGCGGGGGTGGGCAGAGTATGAGTGGCCAGGCGCCAGGCCTGGACCCTGATGGCCGCAGGAGCCCCTCAGGCCGGCCCCTCGGGCAGGCAGGGCTGGAGCGGGCAGGTCTGGGGACACTGGTCTGCCCCGCCCCTCCCATGTCCATCACCTGCTGACTCTTGCCTGCAGCAGTGTGGACACACCCCAGCAGGTGTCAGGGGCTACGGAGTGTTTTTAGTGTTTTTACTTGGGAGGGGTTGAAACTACACCCAAAGGTGCTGGGAACTGCTCCCAGGTCTGTGCTCAGGAGGGGGGTCACTCCTGGTGGTGCTGGGGAGTGAACCCAGACCCCCAGCCTCTCTCTAGACCTTTCAACTCTCCCCAGGCCCAGAGGTATTTAATTATTAATTTAGGGGGGACCCCTAAAGCAGTTCCTTTGTTTTTTTTATATTGAATCACAGTAAGACACACCGTTACAAAGTTCTTCATGATTGGGTTTCAGTCATACAATGTCCCAACACCCTCCAGTGTATATTTCCCACGGGCAAACACCCTCTCTACCTGCCTCGCCACCTGCAACCCACCCCAGTGAAGAGGCAGGCCTCTCTCTCTCTCTCTCTCTCTCTCTCTCTCTCTCTCTCTCTCTCTCTCTCTCTCTCTCTCTCTCTCCCCCTGGTGGCTCAGCGCTGCTCAAGCCCTACAGGGCCCAGCTTTACCTGGGGCGCCCCACTGGGTACTGGGGTGCCTTCATGGCCACATCCAACGGTGCACCCAGGGATACTCAGGGGACACGCGGTGCCGGGAACCAAGCCAGGGTCAGACTCACGCAGAACAAGAGCACTGAGCCACGTGCTACCTCCTAGCCTGGGAAATTGGGGCGCACTTGCCCGCCAAGCATGAGGCGCTGGGTTCAGTCCCCAATGCTGCTAAGTGGAGTCATTCAAATCAGAATCGACGACCGAAACCATCCCTGCGGGTGGCTCAGCGGCCAAGCACCTTCACACATGAGGTCAGTGAGGTCCAGTTTTGAATCCCAGTTTGGGGTCCCTGGAACCCCAACAATATGTGGTTTTCAGTACACACCATAATTAAGGTATAGGACACACCACCCAAACCTTCCCTGGTTCTTGCAAAAACATAGAGGGAAAGGAACGTGAGCAAAATAAAATCAGAAGGAAAAAATCATAATAATGAATGTTTATTATGCTTTATAATAAATCACAATACTAAGCCTAGATTATACCTCTGTCTCTTTCTTTTTTTGGCCTTTTGGGTCACTCCCAGCCATGCTCAGGGGTTACTCGTGGCTCTGCACTCAGGAATTACTACTGGTGGTGCTCCGGGACCATTGGGGTGCTGAGGATCAAACCCGGGTTGTCGGGCGTGCAAGGCAAACGCCCTCCCTGCTGTACTACCGCTCTGCACCCCCTTTTTTTTAATGAAGGAAGGCGCTGAACCAAAGTTCTAGCAAGAATGAAAGGCATTTGTGGGGCCGGAGCGATAGCCCAGCGGGTAGGGCGTTTGCCTTGCACGAGGCCGGCCTGTGCCGGCTGGGGTTCGAATCCCGGCATCCCATATATTCCCGAGCAGCACCGCCAGGAGTAATTCCTGAGTGCAGAGCCAGGAGTAACCCCTGAGCGTCGCCGGGTGTGACCCAAAAAAAGCAAAAAAAAAAAAAAAAAGAAAGCCATTTGTGGCCTGGAGGCAGGAGCCACATGGTCTCTGCTGAGACCCAGGTCCAGGGTCGCGTGCGACCTCCCCTAACCGTACAGGGTCCTGGAGTCCCCAGAGCTACACAAGTAGCACCACGCAGGGCCAGCACAGCCCCTCTCTGCTGGGGGCGAGGTGGGCGGTGGGAGGGCGGGGCTCGGAGGCCGCCGTTTAGCTAGCGCACACAGGGTTTCACAACCTCCCAGTCCCGACCGAATTTCCTGTCCTGTCACCTGATTCTGTATTTCTGGTTTCCTATTGGCACTGACAGTGAGATAATGGTTCTGCTTCACCTTCCCAGTGGGCCAGCCCTGCTTCATCTGGGTACGTGGCCCAGGTGAGCCCAGGGCCACAGAGCCAGGACAGGCCGCAGGTTAGCCAGGGCCCCGCAGCCCAGAGTTACTCCGGCCTCACCCGTGCAAGTCTGAGTAAGGCCACAGGCTAGAAGCCGACGCTGCCTTGTGGACACTGACGTGGCAAGCTTCCCTTCAGAGCAGAGTCGGGGCCTGGAGCTCATGCAGGGGTGAGGCTGCCGCGGCAAAAACCAGGTTCAAGCCCTCTGCACCTTCCAGGTGCTCACCGCTGAGCACAGAGCCAGCAGGAGTCTCTGAACGCAGCTCCCCAAACTGTAGAACTAAGAAAGTGGGGGCCGGAGCAACAGTACACTGCGGAGGGTGTCTGCCCAGCCCTGACTGACTTGGGTTCGATCCCGCATCCCATATGGTCCCCTGAGCACCGCCAGGAGTAATTCCTGAGTGGAGAGCCAGGGAGGGAACCCCTGGGCATCGCCAGATGTGACCAAAAACAGCCTAAATAAATAAACTGAGAAAAGTTTCTGCCTGAATTGGGGAATCTGGGACGGGCTCCGAGCTGGAGAGAGCAGGCCGAGGCTCTGACACTCGGGAGGCCCCGAACCAACCCTTAAGCTTCTTCTTTTCTTTTCTTTTTCTTTCTTTTTTTTTTTTTCTTTTTGGGTCACACCCGGCGTGCTCAGGGGTTTCTCCTGGCTCTGCACTCAGGAATTCCCTCCTGGCGGTGCTCGGGGACCATATGGGATGCCGGATCGAACCCGGCCAGCATGGGCCGGGCCGCAAGGCAAACGCCCTACCCGCTGGGCTATCGCTCCGGCCCCTCCTTTTCTTTTTTAATTTTGGCACACACCTGGCCATGCTCAGGAGTCACTCCTGACTCTGCATTCCCTATGAGCTGGAAGCGAGCACGTGGCTCTGCGCTCGGGAATCATCCTAGGGGGCAAAGGCGACCTTATGGGATGCCAGGAAGGGACCCCGGGTCTGTGTGAGGCAAGCGCCCTCCGCACTGCCCCGGCTCCAGCCACTTCAGCCCTTAAACACACACACACACACACACACACACACACACACACACACACACACACACACACACACGGCGGGAGGATTTCCTAATCTTCGCGTCCGTAGAGCCACAGGATTCTGCTCCTGACCTGGGAAATGGGTGCAGAAACGCCAGGCTGGGAAAATTACGCAAGCGCGGGACATTCAGTAAACGGTCAACTAGGGCACCAGAACCCACTCGGGGTTCAGTACTATTGCCCCACCCAGGAGGGCGCCAGCCCGGGGGTCTTCGACTTCCTCGACTCCCACCTCCTCCCGGATGGAGGCTGCGTCCAGCACCAGTCGCGGTCACCAAGGCTCTAGCAGACAGGACCTGTCCTGTCGGGCGCGCCATCTCCGGGACCAATCCCGCCTCGGAGTCCAGGGCTGAGCCCCGCCGGCTCCCACGACCCCGCAGCGCCCCCGCGGCCACGCCTCCCACGCGCGAGCTGGGCGGGGCACGCCCTGCCCCTGGGCCCACGCGGCGGGAGGGGCGAGCCGGGGCCTTTGTGTTCAAACCGCCCAATGGGCGGCGCCGGGGGCGGGGGGAGAGGGCGGGGCCTGCCCAATGGGCGCGGCCTGTCAGCGCTGACTGACAGCCGCACACATACACAGCGGGCCACGCGCGCCCGCCCGGCCCCACTCTCGCCGCGCGCTTCTGCGCGGGTCGCATTGTCCGCCGCCCGCCGCGCGCCCCGTCTCTCCGGGACTCGAGCCATCGCGGGATCCCGACGCGGGAAGGGGGGGCCGCGCCCCGCGGGCCTCGGACGCCCCCGAATCCCCGCGCTCAACTGCCTTCGGAAGCAGGTAACAGACCTCCTCCGTGGGGGCCTGCGAGGGTGGACAGCGAGGTGACCGGGGGTGCGCAGTCCCGCCCCATCTCCCCGCGCGCTTCGGGTTCACTATGACCCCGGGATTGTTGGTCCCGATCTCTGGACCAAACAGAGCCAAGCAGTTCAGGCCTGGTTCTCCCTCTTGGCGCACCGAGCTGGGCCAGGCACCCGCCCCGCTTGGCGCACGCTCCTGGGCCGCTTGTGAAGAGCCAGCGCCGTGCCAAGGCCAGCCGGCCTGACTCATCCATCCCGCGGCCCCCCGCCCCCAGGGCTGGCCGCACCACTGGTCAGCCGAGAGGGCGGATGTGTCCAGGCGGGACTTCCCCGGCAGCACCCTCCCCGGAGGAGGGAGCGTAGACCCAACTGCCCTAAACCGGCCCAGGGCAGTGCCCGCGCTGTCCGTGCCAGGCGGGCAGCCTCGCAAGGACAGGCAGTTCTCTCAGCCTCTGCGGCCTCTCAGGACTCTGCTGGTTTTGTTCTAAACAAAACCAAACCCAGCAAAGGGAGGGCGGGAGTGTGACTTAGAGCAGAGACAGGAGGTGGAGGAGAAGAGGAGGAGGAGGAGGGAAGGAGGGAGGAGGAGGAGGAGGAGAGGAGGAGAGGAGGAGAGGAGGAGGAGGAGGAGGAGGAGAGGAGGAGGAGGAGGAGAGGAGGAGGAGGAGGAGGAGAGGAGGAGGAGGAGGAGAGGAGGAGGAGGAGGAGAGGAGGAGGAGAGGAGGAGGAGGGGGGGGGAGGGAGGAGGTGGGGGAAATCTTTGCAGAACCAGAAGGAGCGGGGAGTTCACTCCCAGAGCCGTTTGCGCCCCCCCCCCCTCACCCCCCGGGGCTGAAGTGTGACCCCAACACCAAGGGAGAAGCTCAGATCTGGGTCAAGCCCAGGGGCTGCCCCAGAGCAGGGGCTCGTGGGGGGCGGAGCTGGGCGGAGGATGTGGTTGAGGAAGTGGGAGGAAGCTTGAGGGTTTCTTAACCAGCTGTGGGGGAGGTGGCGTTAGAGCTGAGCTCCCCAGGCTGCTTTGGGGTAGCAGGACGGTGCGCTGGGCGGCAACGCTGCCCCCTGACTGCCTCCCACACCCACCCTGGGGCTTACCCTGCTGTGCCAGCGGCAGCTGCAGCGCACCGCAAACCTAACTCTGGTGCGGCGGCAGCTCAGCAGGGCGGGGGTGAGAGGAGGCGCTGTGCGGGCATCTGGAGCGCTCAGGTGCCGGCCTTATAAGGAGCAGCGTGGGCCGCCCCACCGCCAGCTCTCTGGACACACCCATTCGTCCCCCTTCCGGCCCCACGAAGGTGGGGGATGGGGTGGGGGGGTCCTACCTGGGAGACGCCAGTTAGCCGAGACGAGGCTACTTGCTTTGCAGACAACTTTCTAGAATCCTCCAGCTGGATGAACCAGACCTTCTGGTTTGCGCAGTCAGAGCTAGTCTGTGTTAGCGTCTGTGCCCACTGTGCCATCCGGGCATGGGCCGGACTAGCCAGGGGCCAGGACCAGGCTGGGAGTGGCGGGGACACCACTGGACTCTGGAAGTTCCCCCAGGGAATCACGGCTCCCTCCGCTGGAAGCTTGGTCAGCCTCTGGGCTTCGTGCTCGGACGCCGCCAGGGACAGGGAGCTGTCCCTGCCCCTTGGTCTGCTGGGAGTTGAGGGCACTCATCCCAGGGCCCACGTGGAGAGGCGGCGGTTGCTGTCAGCCCACGCTGGCCCCCCCCTCCCCTGCGCGGTGCACCCGTGTAGGTTGTATGAGGTGCCTCGCCCACGCCTGTCCTGCCGGTCCCAGTCTCCCGATGCACCCACTGCCCGTTCCTGAGGCAGCTGGAAACCCCCTTTAGAGTGAGGCAGACCAGGGGCTGGAGGGAGGGCACAGCAGGAGGGCGTTGCCTTGCATGTGGTTGACCCCAGTTCAATCCCCCGCATCCCATAGGATCCCCCATGCACTGCCAGGAGTAATTCCTGAGCAAAGAGCCAGGAGTGACCCCTGAGTGTCGCCGGGTGTCACCCAAGCAGAAAATAACAACAGAGTGAGGCAAACCTGCCCAGGCCCTGGGGCAGAGGAGAGGGCGAGCCTCGGCTCTCTAATGAAGACCTGGGGGTGGGGAGACACTTAAACTCCGCGTCTGCTCTGTGCTGGCCACTGCTCGGGCAGACGGCCCAGATTCGGGCTCTCTGGGAGTGGGGAGAACTGGACAGTGGGGCACCCTGGGGGCAAACCCCATCTTGCCACCTCTAGGGGTGCACCCCTGTCTCTGCCTCAGTCTCCCCGTCTATTCTCCCAGGGGGCCCCTCGGCCATCATGTCCCGACGAAGCCAGCGGCTCTCCCGCTACTCTCAGGCGGATGACGACAGCGGCAGCAGCAGCGGTGGAAGCTCCGCGGCAGGGGGCCAGAGCTCCCTGTTCAAAGACAGCCCCCTCAGGTAGGCGGCTCGGGGCGGGCCACCAGGATAGTCCAAGGGACCACACGTGAAGGCCTCGTTCAGTGGCGGTTGGGGGGTGTGGCATAATACAAGCCCCCCCCCCGGGGCACAGGAAGGAAAGAAGGGGAAGAGGGTTGGTCTCGGGGCCTGCCCCCTGTCCTGGCAGGGCCACCGCCCTCTGGTCCAGAAAACAGGAAGCAGGGGAGCAGGCCGGGGCGGAAACCCTGACACTGCCAGTGGACACAGGAACTCCCACCTGCCGCCCTGGGGCCGCCCCTGCTCTGCTCCCCCCACCCCAGGCCCTGAGCCTACACAAAGGCTGCAGGGAGGTACAGGCTGGGCCCGTTTCCCGGTGGTCAGGTGGGGCTCCGGTGTGTTTTCAGTGGGGAGGTACAAAGGTGGAGCCCAGGAGGAAGTGTGGGGGCTTGCAGGTGAGGCGTTGGGAGTTGTTTGGGGTCCCAGGCCCCTTGCGTGGGAGGCGGCGTCCGCAGCCATCCTGGTTCACGTGCCCGGGCTGGGGCGGGCTCTCTGCACAGGACCCTGAAGAGGAAATCCAGCACCATGAAGCGCCTGTCGCCGGCGCCCACGCTGGCCCCGCCTCGGACACGCACACGTCCTACTTCAGCGAGTCCATGGTGCGGGGAGTCGTACGTGGGCAGCCTCGCGCGCCGTGTCGCTGGCCAGAAGCGCCCTCCTGGACAGTCAGCTGCACAGCGACCCCTACTGGGGTGAGTGTCCCCGGCGGCCTCTCACCGCCGACTCCGCTCCGGAGGTTTTCGGAACCTCTGCTGGGCCCCAGGAGTGGCGCCAGGTGCAGGGAAACGACCCCACCCCGGAAACGCAGCGGGCGTGTGAGCCCCCAAGCCCCTTTGGGAGATGGGTGGGGCAGCTGGTGGGCGGTGCGGGAGGGGCTGGTGGGCTCTCGGGATCCGGCCGCGACCACCTCCGGGTCCCCCGCCTGCTTCCCTCGCAGATGAGACCGTGCGGGTGAGGCGGCGCAGAGGCACCGGCGACACGGACAGCAGCAAGGTCAACGGGCTGGCGGGGACCAAGGGGACCGAGGACTTCCTGGGGTCCTCCTCGGGCTACTCTTCGGAGGACGACTACCTAGGTAGGCAGCTGGAGGCACGCGGCGGTGGCCACCTCCTGGACGGGGCGTCCCTCCTGCGGGGGCTTTATTCCCGCCGGCTGCAATGCCGGGAGGCCGGGAGGGCCCGGGTCTGCATGGGAGGGACCGCGGGCTGCGGGAGGAGAAGGATGAGTCCCCGCTGCCCGTAGCCCCCAGGCTAAAGGAGACGGCAGTTAGGTGGCCCCGGGCTCCCGCCGGGGAGGCCAGGCTGAGACGGGCCCTCTTGCACCGCAGGCTACGCTGAGTCGGACCCGCCCGGGCTCTCGGCTCGGGAGCGCCATGTCCCGGGCAGGCTCTGTGCTGTGGGCGGTGGTCACTTCCCCAGGTGAGTGCGCCGGGCAAAGCCTGTTCTAGAATGACGGGGCGGAGCGGGCTTGGGAGGGCAGCGTTGTCAGGGGTTGAGGGGAGGACGCTGGGAGTGGGGGGCGCCCGAGGAGGTGGGCACCACGGAGCAAGCTGGGGACCCTGAATGTCCTGGGGACCCTTTCAGGCCGGCTCTTTGGACTCCTGTACTGGTGGCTTGGCACCACCTGGTACCGCCTGACCACAGCGGCCTCGCTGCTGGATGTCTTCGTTTTAACCAGGTCGGTGACGCCCCCACCTCACGTGACTCAGCAGCCGGGGTGGGGAGGGGCCGGGAGCTGCCCGAGGTTTCTCTCAAGAGGTCCCAGTTTATTCCCCCTTCTGCCCTGCGGTGGGCACCCCAAGTCAGGCCCGACCCTAAGTGGCGAGTGTTCAGGGAGTGTTCTAGAACCCGGGTCCCGTTTCTCCCTGACTCTGCTGAAAGCCAGCCTGGCCCAGCTCTTGCTGCTGCGGCCTCGGTTTCTCCGAAGCGTGTTTCCAGAAAACTCTGCTTCCTTCTTGGTCTGCGACCACTGAGCTCCTGGTGGCTTCCGGGCCGGGGCTTGTTGCTGCACTTGCTGCCCTGAGAATGTGGGAGCTTCCCTGGAGGGCAGTGTGTCTGTGGGGGTCTGGCCACAACCAGGGAGAGCAGCCGCCATCCGAGAAGGGGCAGGAAGGGACACACAGACCCCCCAAAACAGCTCCTGGTTACCCCAAAGCAAAGCCAGTTTCAGGAATTGTGATTATTGTGGGGTTTGTAGTTGCTTTCTGGGTTTGCTTACTTCAAGTATATCTCCGTAAGAACTTTCTGATTTTTTTAAATTTAATTTTTATTTATTTATTTTGCTTTTTGGGTCACACCGGTGACGCTCAGGGGTTACTCCTGGCTCTGCACTCAGGAATTACTCCTGGCAGTGCTCGGGGACCATATGGGATGCCGGGGATCGAACCCGGGCTGGCAACAGGCTGGCCGCATGCAAGGCAAATGCCCTACCCGCTGGGCTATCTCTCCAGCCCACTTTCTGATGTTTTTAGTGCAGCACTTTTCTGTAAGAGTAAAATCCAGGGGCCAGGGCCGGAGCAATAGCACAGCGGGCAGGGCGTTTGCCTTGCATGTGGCCCACCCAGGTTCGATCCTCAGCATCCCATAGGGTCCCCTGAGCACCACCAAGAGTAATTCCTGAGTGCAGAGCCAGGAGGAACCCCTGAGCATTGCCGGTGTGACCTAAAAAATCAAAATAAATAACTTTAGGGCCAGAGCAATAGTCCAGCAGGTAGGCTTGCCTGCAGCCGACAGGCTCAATCCTCGTCATCCCAAGCGGCCCCCGAGCCCACCAGGAGGGATCCCTGAGTGCGGAGCCAGGGAGTAACCCGAGCACCTCTGGGGGTGGCCTAAAAAAACAAACAGACAACAAAAAAGATTAAAATTCAGAGTAAGGGGGCGGGGCGATAGCCCAGCGGGTAGAGCGTTTGCCTTGCACAGGGGCCGGCCAATGCCGGCCCAAGGTTCGATCCCGGCATCCTATATGGTTCCCCAAGCACCGCCAGGGAGGAATTCCTGAGTGCAGAGCCAGGAGAAACCCCTGAGCATCGCCGGGTGTGACCCAAAAAGCAAAATAAATAAATAAATGAATAAATGAATAAATGAATGAATGAATGAATTAAATGAATAAATGAATGAATAAATAAATAAACTTCAGAGTAAGGATCATTCTCCAGACCCTGGTCTCACCCTCCGCAGTAAGGGGATGTGCGGGGCTCCCTCGGGTCCAGCCGGGCTCCCCTGACCGTCCTCCCCTTCCCCCACCCCCGTGGCCCCCAGGCGCTTCTCCCTGAAGACCTTCCTCTGGTTCCTCCTGCTGCTGCTGCTCGTGACCGGCCTGACCTATGGTGAGCGCCCCCTGTGGCAGGGAAGGGTAGGACCGGCGCCGGCACAGCAACGTGGGGCTGGGGCTGGGGAGCGGTGAAGCAGAGAGAAAGCACAGCGGGAAGGGGTTCCCTTGCACGGGGTCGGCCTGGGTTCGATTCCCACCACTCCATGTGGTCCCGCAAGCACTGCCAGGAGTGATCCCTGAGCACAGAGCCGGGAGTAAGTCCTGCAAGGTGTGGCCCCCTGACAAAAATAATAATATACATGTTTATATATTATGTAATATATACTGCGTGTTCTACTTTTCTAGCCAGTCTCCTGGTGCCTAGAGAGATCCTTTTTTGGGGAGGGGGCTGTATTGAGCAGGGCTAGCTCGTGGTGGTGTTTGGGGGGACCATATGGGGTGTCGGGATTGCCGCATGTAAAGCAAGCCCCTGCCTGTGCTCTCCACTGCCCGGAGACGCCGTTCTGAGCCCCCAGAATGATTGCAGTGATTTACTACCACAGACTGTGCTTTTCTGTTGGCTTTTCAGAGTTGGTGTTAGTGTCCCTGGGACTATCTATTTATAAAAAGAGCATTTTCCTCGCATGTCGATTTCCTTTTTTTGCCCAGTGCCAAGAAGGCCTTGTGGAGTGCCCAGTGGAAACCGGGCACGGTCCTTAGAATAATAAAGGCTCGTCTGTTCCGGGGGCTCACAGGAAGTGCCCGCCCGTGTGCCATGAGTCTGACTGATCAGTGCAGCAGCTCAGCCTTTCCTGGGGAGTGGGGGGCTGAGCCCTGGTCAGGAGAGCATCGGGGCGGCACAGAGAGGTGAGGGTGGGGCCGAGGGCCAGGCGGGGGAACCCGAGGCGGGTGCTGAGGGGCTGGCTCCTGCCCCAGGCCCAGCTCCTGGGAATGAAACAATTCAGGATGGAAACTCACCTCGACCCTTGTGGCTTCTAGAAGTGGTCCCTCTTCCACCATGCACACACACACAGCCTCACACATTTGCACACATGCAGATGCATGCCTGCACACACATGCACACACAGACACATGCCTGCACGCCGCACACATTCACACATACATGAGTGCACACACGTGCACACAGACATGTACACACATTCACACACACCCTCACACATGTTCACGCACATTTGCACATGTGTGCACAGATGCATGCATGCAAACATGCACACAGAGACACATGCCTGCATACGCGCATATTCCACACACATACATGAGTGCACACACGTGCACACATACATGGACACACACGCACATACTCCCGGAGATGAACCTTCTCGTGGCGCGGGCTCCTAATACCGCACAGCCGCTGTCTGTCTCAGGACTCTGGGGCCGATTAGCGTCACCTGGGGGTTTATAAAACTCCCTCTGGGGGCCCCCGAGCTCACCCTGCACCTGAGCCAGCCAGCTTTGAGGAGGGGGTGTGGAGTGGTCAGTTTCTGCTGTCCAGGCAGAGTGTGTGGCCGCTCTTCTCCCTGTTCCCCACTCAGAGGGAGAGAGGGCCTGAGGACCCTCGGGGAGCCGCCCTCCCCAGGCACCTTCTGGCTGCCGCAGAGGCCCAGGTGGGGGACCTGCCTGCCGGGAGCCGCCCTCACTGTCTGCCCTGTGTAGGTGCCTGGCACTTCTACCCGTACGGCCTGCACGCCTTGCACCCCGCCCCTGGTTTCCTGGTGGGACGCGAAGGGCAGCAGCCGGCAGCAGGGCCTGTGGGAGTCCCACGACGCGTCCCGCACGCCCAGGTGAGTCTCACCGCGCAGTGGCGCCGCCTTCCTCGGGTGCCCTTTGCCTCCTGCTTGGCTGCAGCAGCTCAGGATTGCTTGGCGGGGGCAGTGGGGGCACACGCTCAGGGCTTCCTCCTGGCTCTGCACTCAGGATACTCCTGGCAGGCTCAGGGCACCCTCTGGGGTGCCGGGATCGACCGGGCTCCAGCTGGCTGCGGGTCCAGCCTCGCTGCTGTGTGTCTGGCCGGGCCGAGGCTGCAACACTTGGGTGTCTGCGGGTGAAAATGACTCTGAGCCACCCTCGGTGGGAACCAGAGGAAAGCTCGTGTCTCCTGGTTCCTGTCCCGTCCTTCCGCGGGAGGTTTCCGAGCTCCGTCTCGCAGTGAGGAGCACCATGGCCAGTTTCTGCCTCCCTGACCAGTCCCATAGATCAGAGACTGCAGCTCCGGGGCCCCTGAGCTGAGCTGAGGATGGGGGGGGGCTCACAGGGCGCAGACCCCATGTCCACAGTGGGTTGGTGGACTCGGGCGCTCCAGCTCCTCCAGGCTGCCCGAGTCCTTCTCATGGCCGAGGGCAAGGCGCCCAGAGAGTGGACACCGGCTGCGGGCAAGGCACCGAGACCGGCCAGGCCTTCTGCAGCTTTGACCATCCCAGAGCAAGCTTCGGAGCCTGCCAGACTCCGGGCGGGAGCCCTGCAGGGTCAGCTGGCAGTGGGGACGGAGGGCGTGAGCCGCCAGGGAGGGGTGACAGGTGACCAGCGGCGCAGGGCAGCCTGAGGGCCGCAGGGGAGGTCAAAGGGACGCCACCCAGAACCTTCTAAGGTCAGGAACGCCATCCAGAACCTTCTAAGGTCAGGAACGCCATCCAGAACCTTCTAAGGTCAGGAGCGCCATCCAGAACCTTCTAAGGTCAGGAGCGCCATCCAGAACCTTTTCTAAGGTCAGGAGCGCCATCCAGAACCTTCTAAGGTCAGGAGCGTCATCCAGAACCTTCTAAGGTCCTTTTTTCTTTCTTTCTTGGGCCACACCCGCAATGCTCAGGGGGTTGTTCCTGGCTCTGCACTCGGGAATGACTCCTGGCAGTGCTCGGGGAGCCCTATGGGATGCCCAGGAATCGAACCTGGGTCGGCCGTGTGCAGGGCAAACACCCTCCCCCGCTGAACTATCACTCCGGCCCCCAAAACTCTGCCGCCCCTAATTAGAACTCAGCTTCGTCTGCTTGCTGCCACGCTTTAGTCACCACCTTAGTGTCTGCTTGAGGTTGTTTTCCTGACGGGGCCAGAGCTCAAGGGACTGAACACAGGCGCTGCACGGAGCCAGCTCAAGTTTTGTCCCACACCCCAGGTTTCCCGGCACCCCAGGAGCCATCCTGAGCTGAGCACTGCTGGGTGCGGCCCCCAAACTAAAACATAATAGCAACACATGCTGTCCTCTGTGACTTGAATTTCTGCGCCATCCATTAGTGCCGGTATCCAAAGCACCTGTTTTATAAGGGAACAGTGAGTCAAGACAATCTCTTGGGCCTGGAGAGATAGTCCAGCAGGAAGAGCCTCTCCTTGACATGGCCACATAGTCCCCAGAACCCCACCAGGATGATCCCTGAACACACGGAGCCAGGAGTAAGCCCCGAGCACAGCCGGGTGTGGCCCAAAACCAAACCCCAAAGAAGAGTGACTCCGTGTGTACTTTGCATAAGGATATTAAGGTGCCCGGTTCCCGGCTGGGTACGGTGGGCTGTTTGCTTTCTGAGTCAAGCAGTGTGGCAGCTGGTTTTCACATGCTGCCACGTGGGGAGCACGTACCAATGCGCCTTTTAAGAGGAAACACTTTAAAAAGCGGCTTTGGCACTCAGCGGGCTCTGCCCTTTGATAACGGGCGGCCAGAGTATTTTGTCATTTCTCCCAGCAAAGAGTTTTGTCGTGACGCCAACTAGGCTCTCGAAACTCCTGACGTGTCAGCGGCGTGCCACCCTGCTGCCCAGCTGCCCGTCACCCCGCCCAGCTCAGGGCCACTGAGTGGGGAGAAAAGTGGGCCGGCTCGGCTCACTGGAAGGTGGAGTTTGCTCTGAGTCCCTGAGAAACCACAGCAGGGAAGGTGACGGCATTTGCCAAGCTCAGTCCAGCAGGGCCGGAGCAATCGTCCAGTGGGGAGGGCGTTTGTCTTGTACACGACCATTCCACATGGTCCCCGAGCACTGCCAAGAGTAATTCCTGAGTGCAAGCCAGGAGAAACCCCTGAGCATCACCGGTGTGACCCAAAAAAAAAAAAAAAAGTTGATCCTGTTTTAGTCAGATGGTCCCCAACCCCCACCGAGAGATCCTTGAGCACAGAGTCGGGACACGCTCTGAGCACAGCTTAGTGTGGCCAAAACTAAAAAGCAAGAAGAGGGTCTGAGTGATAGCACAGCGGGGAGGGCGTTAGCCATGCACCCCACGGACCCAGGTTCAATCCCCGGCATCCCATATGGTCCCCCTGAGCACCACCAGGAGTAACTAGCAGGAACGTCCCTGGGTGTCACGCTAAAACCAGAACAAGAAACAAAAAATATAAAAAGCTCAAAAAACAAAAAGCAAAGCCAGGGGTGCTCAGAGGCCCTGACCCCGTGCCCCCTGGCCCCCGCCAGGCAGAGCAGCGCATCCTGTCCCGGTGCACTCGCTGGAGCGGCGCCTGGAGGCGCTGGCCGCCGAGCTGTCGTCCAACTGGCAGAAGGAGGCCCTGAGGCTGGAGCGGCTGGAGCTACGGCAAGGGGCAGCGGGCGCGGCCGGCCAGGCGGGCAGCCTGAGCCACGAGGACACGTTGGCCCTCCTGGAGGGGCTCGTGAGCCGCGAGGGTGCCCTGAAGGAGGACTTGCGCCGGGAAGCGGCGGCGGATCCAGGTGGGTGCGGGAGTGGAGGTGCGCTGGGTGGGCGAGGGAGGCCCTTAGCTTTAATATCTCACCTGCTACATGGAGACGGGGTCCCCCTCCCGCTGTGAGGCCACAGTGCCCGCAGGCAGGATGCGGCGGGGGAGTCTGGCGTGTCCACCGCGGACCCGCTGTCCAGGCGGAAGCTCACGTTGCTCGGGGACTCCCAGCGTGGCTCCGCTGCAGCACGGCGTTTGCCTTGTGTGTGTGGGGGGGGGGGACTCGGGGTTGCAGCTCCCGCGCCACCCGAAAATCCAGCCCAGTCCCCGCCCCGTGTTGCAGGAAGAACTGGCGGTGCGTGCGCCGCGAGCACCAGCAAGACGCCGAGGACCTGTTCAAGAAGATCGTCCAGGCCTCGCAGGTGCGTGGCAGCGCCTGTAGGGGGCACTGCCGGGCGCCACCGCCTCCTGGGCCCTGGCCCTGACCCTGCCCAAGAGCCTGCCTGGAGGGGATTTGGGGAGGGGCTGAGGCCCGACTCCGCGAGTCAGGTGGGAGCAGGGGGACACGGCCCAGCTCCCATGAGTGTCCGTGGCCGCTACGCCAGGTCAGCTGAGGGTGTCAGACGAGCGGGCCCAGGGGGCCGGGGGTGGTGGGGGCCGGGGCTGGGTGTGTCACGCAGCAGAGGCCCCGAGGTCCACCCTGCCGGGGGTCGCCGCCTCCCAACCCGCCCTTTCGGGTCTCCTTCCTGTTCTAGGAGTCTGAGGCGAGGCTGCAGCAGCTGAAGGCTGAGTGGCAAGGTAAGGGGCCGCCTGCCGGTGGGCGCTGCTGGCTGCCGCCTGACGGGGGGGGGGGGGAGGGTCTCCGAGAGGCAGCTCAGAGGCCCTGCGCGGGGCCTGAGCAAACCCCCCACCCTCTCTCTCTGGGTGCAGGACGACCCTGGCCTCCTTCCGCGAGAGCTCCACGCAGGAGCTGGGCCGCCTGGACGCGCAGCTGGCCGGCCTGCGGCAGGAGCTGGCGGCGCTGGCCGGGAAGCAGAGCTCCGTGGAGGCCGAGCTGGGCCAGCTGCCGCAGCAGATCCGGGCCGTGCGGGACGACGTGAGTGCAGCCCCCGGCCCCCGGCAGGCCCCCGTCTCTGGGGCCCCACCGCCCCGTGTGTGGCCCCCAGCCTGAGAGCGTCCCTTGGTCCCCAGGTGGAGTCCCAGTTCCCGGCCTGGGTCGGCCAGTTCCTGGCCCGCGGTGGGGCGCCCGCGCCGGCCTTGTCCAGCGCGAGGAGGCGGAGGCGCAGCTGCGGGACCTGGGCGCAGGATCCTGGCGCACGTGGCGCAGGCGCAGGCGGGAGTCCGCGCGGGAGGCGGCCGCCAGCCTGGGGCTGACGCTGCAGAAGGAGGGCGTGGTCGGGGTGACCGAGGAGGTGAGGAGCGACCCCGCACACGCTGCTCACACGGACACAAATGCACTCACGCATGTGCACACATACACTCACCATGTACTCACATGCACACATTCACACACACACGCTCACATACTCATACTTAAGCACACATTCACACACAAACACACGCGGCATGCGAGGCCTCCGTTGCTGGGGGGCGATGGGTGCGCCCGGTGCCAGCCAGGTGCCAGCCCGGGCGCCGCGCGGCGCCGCCGTGTCGCAGCAGGTGCAGCGCATCGTGAAGCAGGCGCTGACGCGCTACAGCGAGGACCGCATCGCCATGGTCGACTACGCCCTGGAGTCGGGAGGTGGGTGCTGGAGGTTCCCTGCTAACTCCCCTGGGCGGGACACCTACTGCTGCAGGGCTCCTGGCCACTGAGTCCCCCTTTAAAGAAACAAATTCGTTCTGGGGCTTCCGCTCCGGGGCTCTGGGGCTGTTCCTGCTCAGAAGTGACCCCTCGTGGTGGGCAGGGGGATTACACGCGGAGCCGGGACTGGAGCCTGCAGAGCCCCTCACCTGCTGTCCCCCATGTCCCTCCCGACTGTGTCTACCCAGGGGCCAGCGTGGTCAGCACCCGGTGCTCCGAGACCTACGAGACCAAGACAGCGCTGCTCAGCCTCTTCGGGATCCCTCTGTGGTACCACTCCCAGTCGCCCGAGTCATTCTCCAGGTGGGGCCACGCGGCGCGCGGCAGGGCGCCCAGCCCCTGGCGACCTGCGTCCTCCCGGTCCCGCTGACCCGGCTCTTCCCCTCCAGCCAGACGTGCACCCGGGCAACTGCTGGGCCTTCCAGGGACCCCAGGGCTTCGCCGTGGTGCGGCCTCGGCTCGCGGCGCCCCACCGCCGTCACCTTAGAGCACGTGCCCAAGTCCCTGTCGCCCAACCGCACCATCTCCAGCGCCCCCAGGGACTTCGCCGTCTTTGTGAGTGTCCAGCCGGCAAGGGCGGGGCGGGTCTGCCGGATGTCTCAGAGGACGGAGGCTCCCCCACCTACCCAGGGGCGGGCACTTGCCCGCGGGCGCGTCTCAGCGGGGGGTCTCTCCTCCACCCCGCGCTCCCAGGGCTTCGATGAGGACCTGCAGGAGGAAGGGACGCTCCTTGGCCAGTTCACCTATGACCAGGACGGGAGCCCATTCAGACGTTCTATTTCCAGGTACGCGGGGCTTCTGTCCCTCAGCAGGAGCCCCCGGCTGTTTCTAAAGTTCACTGAATTCTTTTTTTCTTTTGGCGGCCTGCATGGGCAGGGCAGCTCCTGGTTCTGTCCCTGGGCCATGGGATAGACAGGAAAGGCCCGCAGGAGAGGGCTTCTGGGCTGAGAGCACCCCAACCCTGACCTCAGGGAGCAGCCAGTCACTGAGGGGGGGCCTCTCCCCTCAACTTTCATGCCCTCATCAGAAATGGCTCCCAGGGGACAGAGCAGGGGTGCGTCTTGCATGCAGCTGACCGGGTTCACTCCCTGAGATCCCATCGGGTCCAGAGTGCGGAGCCAGGAGTAAGCCCTGAGCACTGCCGGTGTGGGGCCCCCTTGACTTCCAACTAGCTGCCCAGCAGACTGGTGGGGGTCGCAGCCTCCCACCCTCTCTCCTCTCTCTGCTCCCAGGACCCCAAAATGGCCAGCTACCAGGTGGTGGAGCTGCGGATCCTGACCAACTGGGGCCACCCGAGTACACCTGCATCTACCGCTTCAGGGTGCATGGGGAGCCCACCCATTAGCGTGGGCTCAGGCACAGCCGCCAGGGCGCGCCTGTCTCAGGGCCCTCCAGGAGGGGAGCAGCACCCCGCCACTTGCCCCCCAGCGTGAGAGCAGACCCGGTTGTCTCCCAGCGGTGCCTCGTGGCCCCTCCCCAGGCCACCCCTACGGGACGTAAAAATGTGACCTACCACAATGGGTGGCCAGCGGGGACAGAGGGGCTGGTGCCAGGGAGCCGCTAGCTGCACTGTGGCAAAGCCAAGGTGACCCGGGCCTGGACCTGCTGAAGTTCAGTGTGTGGGGGGACACAGCCCCCAAGCAAGGCCCTGGACTCTTCCACCAGCCAGGCGCCTTCCTGCACTGTATATGTCCACGGGAGAAGCTCTGGGGACCTGGAGGGTGCCGAGCGCCGCCCCTGGTGCCCCTCTGCTGGGGAGCTTTGCTCCCGGGGTGCAGGGAGTCTCATGAGACCACAGGCACCCAGGGAGTCCCTGCTCCTGCTCACGCTTTCCTTTCTGGCTGGGTTTCTAGGGGAGCAGCTGGGTGAGGGCCGGCAGGGAGGGGCCGAGGGGCGGGGGCTCTCAGAACCAAGCAAGCCTGCGGTGTTATGTACATATTTTTCAAGGTCTGTTTTTTTAAATGAGAAGCTAAGGGCTTGGCTCCAGTCTGTTCTTGGGGCTTCGGGCAGACGAGACAGTTTCTGGTCCCTGCGGCCGAGGGCTCGGGGTGCTGGCTGGCTCCGGCCTGCGTGGGAGCAGGGGGCGGGTGAGGCCCAGCCCCTGAGCTCGGGCCGGGCAGTCGGGGTTTGTCTGCGCTTTCCGTTCACAGATGCTGCACTCTTGGCTCGGGATTTTTGTATGTCCAGATTCTAATTTATGCCTATGCAGAAAATAAATTATGCCCACAATAGTGTGGTTTTCACCCGGCTGTGGCTCAGGCAGTCTGCTCGCTGGAAAACTGAGTTCTCACCCCCAAACAGCACCCCACTTCAAAATGCACTTATTTTTTTCAGTGGGCCACAACTGGTGGTGTTCAGGGGACCACATGGGATGGATACAGGGGACTGAACCTGGTCAGCCACAGGCAAGGCAAGCAGCTTGCCCACTGTACTGTCGCCCAGCCCCTTTCAATTTAGGGCCACACCCTGCGATGCTCAGACATTACTCCTAATGGACTCGGGGCCATGTGGGGTGCTAGGAACCAAACCCTGGTCTGTTGCATGCAAGGCAAGTGCCTTCCCCTGCTGGGCTAAGGCTCCAGCCCCTGTGCCCACTTGGCAGGTTTGTCCACTCTAAGCCACTCCTGACCGGCTCTGGGGGTCCCTCTCCATGGAAACTGGTGTCTGTCTCTTCACCTGCTCTGGGTCCCCTGAAATCATCAGAGATGCTTGCTCAGGGGCGCAGGGCCCAGCCCTCACTGTGGGCATCACCCCAGATTCAGCGCCGAGGGACCAGGGACGCAAGCTGCGCCTCAGGGCGCTCTGGGGTAAAACCGCCTCAGGAGGCCGGTGGAGCGTGGGGTGGGGGTGATCCATCCCTCAGCTGTGCCGGCCAGCCCAGCCACTGCTCGCTGCTGCTCTCGGTGACCCCACGTGCTCTGAGGAAGGAGCACGGAACCTGGAACCTGCCCGACACCAGAGCCGTGCTCAGATCCTGCACAGAGGTGCCTGCTGTCACCGCGCGCACCTGCCGCCATACACACGACCTGCTTCTGCTCAGATGCCAACAGTGTGTGTGTGGCCCACCCCAAACCAGCGTCTAGTATTCCGTGCCCCGGAGGGACACGAAACCGCCACCAGGAAGATGCCCAAGTGCTGACTGGACGAAGGCCAGGCTGGCACTGGGAGGTGATTAACGCCTTTATTCTGTCAACAAAAGGGCTGGTGCTTGTCCCGCGGGGAGGAAGCCCCAGGCAGGGGAGCGGCCCAGCAGCCCCTGCGCCACCCAGAGGGCGCCCGGGCTGTCCTCCCGCCCGCACACTCCGGAGGGCTGCTGCTGGAACTCAGTGGCCGCCTGCCCTGAGGTCCCAGCCCGGCCATAGCCCGCGGGGACAGGGAGGGGTGGAGCCCACTGGCGGGCAGTCCTGAGTCCTGAGCGGGCACTGCAGCAGGCGGGGCCAGCAGGAAGCCCGGGGCACGGCCCTCCCGGTGCAGTCGCCGCGTGACCCTCACCCACTCCCTCACCAACGGCAGCTGCCATAGAGCCCTGGCATAGCCAGGCTCCGCCGGCGCAGGGCAAGCGGCCTGTGACCGGGCACGGTCCCCCGCGGGAAGGGGAGGCCGGGCCCACGTCCTGTCCTGGGTCTGGGCGCGAGGCCTGAGGGGCAGCCTTGCCCCTCCATGCCCGGGCTCTGCGGCGGCCACAGCCACACGGTCCGTCACCTTGGAACAAACTGCTTGTGTGCTGGTCTGGTCAGCCCAGGGCCACGGGTCAGTGGTAACGAGAACGGCTGCAAAAGAGGGGCCCGGAGCAGCCGTGGGGAAGGGAAGCAGGCAGCGGGCGGCTGAGGAGGCCGCGGCCAGCTGGCTAAGTGCCTGTCGGTCCCAGCTCGGGCAGCGCTCTCCGGGTGATGCTTCCAGGCTCGGGCTCCTCGGGCCAGGGAGCCTCCCCGCCCTGTGCCTCTGGGGCCTGGGGCCCAGGGCCCCTGTGTGCTCTGTAGCAGTGACACTGGGGTGACAGGGCTGGGATGTGGTGGGGACAGAGGGCCTGGAGGAGCCGGAAAGCATGACCCGAGCAGGCCACGGGGAGCCCGGCCACCACGGGCCACGCCTGCAGGGCGTGACCCAGGAGCTTCTGGCGTCACCTGTTCGGGGCTTACAGGACCAGAGACGGCACAAGGTGGAGAACGGCCACTCTGGCCCCCTGAGGCCCAGGCCCGGCAGGGAGCACTGTGGGCACAGGGAGGGAGGGGAGGGCTGCCGGCAGGGGGCGAGGCCCAGGCTGCGTCCCTGCGCCGCACACGCCCCTCAGTCTCTCCCACGAGGGCAGTCGAGGATGGCCGGTAATAGATAATAAAAAGGATAAAAACGAACGGTCCATATATACAAAACTGAGTGGTGGGCGGCAGGAAGAGGCGGGGACAGTCGGCCTCCAGGCGCGGCCCCTCCTCAGCAGATAAATTACAGCCCACCACCCAAAACGCGGCGGGGCTCGAGTCTCTGGCAGCGCCTGGCAGCAGGTGGGGACAGAGCTTGAGGCCCCCGGGGTGGGGGTCTTCGAGGGTCTAGCAGCCGCTGGCAGGAGTCACACAGGCCCCTGAGTCTTCACCTTGTGGCGCTGGCCCCCGGCGTCGCCGGCCCCGCTGCTGGGCTTGGGCTGGAAGACAATAAGGAGCAGGAGCTGCAGAGGCCGCCGGATACAGGCCATGGCGGGGGCAGCAAGCGGCCGGGAGGAAGGGCAGCGACGGCCACGGCGGCCGGGAGAGCAGGTGGGAGGGAGGGAGGGACGGGCGGCTGGGGATGCACGGGGCAGGAGAGCCCCCAGGAGGCACCGTGGGGCCCTGAGCCGCCCTGCGCCCACCCCCTTCCAGCCTTTCGGCTGGGCCTAAAGCCCGCAGTGGCTCTTCCTCTAGTTCACGGGAACCGGAGTGGGGAGGGGCAGGAGGGTGCGGCAGGCATGCAGGACGTCACTTCCCCCGCCTCGGCCTCGCGGGGCAGACCCGGGCCCCGCCCCACACCCACAGGGTCCCGAGCCCGGCCAGGTGTGATCCCCGGGCACAGAGCAGGGGTAAGCCCTGAACACACCCCAGACGGTGTCCAGTGAAATGAGCCGGTGAAAACCACACCCCGAGTCTGCGAAACTGCCGAAGAGATGAGCCCAGTGCCGGGGTGCGGGCACCCTGCCCTCGGGCCCCCGGGCCAGCTCACCTGCGGCTGAAGACCGCTGGGCACGGGCGGCTGTGCAGCTCCGGGAGCGAGCACGCATCAGTTGCAGGGGGGCATCCCTCCTGCCGGCCCTCCAGAGGGGCCCCCTCTTCCCGCTTAGTCACAGGACTCTTTTTTGTCGACTGCATTTTAATCTGCTGGGGCTTGGAGTTCATTGGGGAGTTGTTGGTGGTTTGGAGGAGCTGCAGGAAGCAAGGAAATGAGGTGAGGGGGCTGCTCGCCGGTGCCTACCGCGGGCCTCCAGCTCTCTGCTCTGGGCGAGGGTGGGGGGGTGGGATGGGGCCGAGATGGGTCGGGGTCGGGAGGGCTGGGGAGAACCGGGCCACTGGCGGGGCGGGAAGCGCCTGTGACGGGTGGGTCGGGGGCCCCGGGGCTGTTGCCAGGGCGCATCCCTGCAGTGCCCGGCCCAGACACACTTGTGGGGCTCTGGCCCTCCGCCCTCTGCTTCCCTGGCCGGACCCAGAGAGGCGGACGCTGGGCTCCCCACAGGATTCAGGGGCTGCCGTTCTCAGAGCGCAGAGCCCCATGACAGCTCGGGAGCCTGTGGAGCGGGCTGGTGGGACTCTCCGGGCCTCCTCGGCCCGGGCAGCTCAAGGCGGGCAGCCCCATCCCGGCCTCACAGCCCCCGCGCCCGCCAGGCTCTTGCTCCCTCAGTGTAGGGTGAGGCCCAGCCTGCCAACACTCCTGCCCCAGGCGGGGCTCCAGGACACACGCGGGTCTGCCTGCGGTGCCCACACAGCCGGAGGCCGGAGGCCGAGGCCACCGTCGGGCGGCGAGAGCAGCCCGCCAGGCCCTACCTTGGTGATGGTGCCCACGGCCTTGGTGCGCCCTTCCCGGAACACCAGGCGCTGGTCCACGTGCAGGTACTCAGGGGTCTTGATGAAGCGGAAGTGCACGGTGGCCTTGTCCCCGGCACGCAGACAGTCCTTGTCCATGCTCAGAATGGTGGCCGTCTGCCGGATACTCCCGCAGTGCACTGCCAAGCCGCGGCCGCAGCCTCAGCGCTGAACCTCTGGCCTCCCCGGCCGGACTCCTCCCGCCTTCCCTGACCCCGAAGCTCGTGTGGACATGCTCTGCGCCCACGTCATCGCTGCGCCTTGGCACCCCTTACAAGTGACATTCCAGAGAGACACAAGGGCGGGGTTGGGGCTCCCGGGCACAGATCTGGGCTCTGACGGACTCACAGACAGTCTCGGGTGCGGACGGGCGTGGAGGGGAGACCCCTGCTGGACCGTCCCCAGCAGCCCCCTGATCACCTACCCATGGCCTGGTAGCGTGGGCTAATGGTGGTGGGGTGATGCAGGAGCCGAGAATCTCGGCCTCGAACTCCCAGGACGCTTGGGGTTCAGGCGGGAGAGACCATGACCATCCCCTTCCGGATGGACGAGCGCTTGATCTGAAAGAAACGGGACGGAATGGGCCCCGCGGCCGCACACTCGGGAGCCCCACACAGCCACAGGGATGAGGGAAGGCCTGAGGACCGCAAGGGAGGAGGGTTCGGCCGCGCTCACCTTCTTCAGCGCCGAACGAGGCCGTCTGGCCCCGCGCACTTCCCTTCACGGGCATGCGCTGCGGTGGATGGACTTGACCGCGATGGACAGGAAGTTGCCCAGGGGTCCGGGCCCAGCAGCAGAGTATCATTGAGCTTGATCAGGCCCCGCAGGGTGGTCCCCGACACCACGGTCCCCACGCCCTGTGGAGAAGCCCTGACTGGTGAGGCTCCCCCGCCGGCCGACCCCCCCCCCACCCGTGCCTGAGCCCCACGCCGGTGCTGCTGGCCTCACCGGCACCGAGTAGGTGTCGTCGATCTGGAACTTCGGCCGGCTCCTCCTCCCGGCAGCTGGTGCGCGGGCGACAGCAGGTTGAGGGAACATCTTGAGCAGGTCCAGGTTCTCGCCGGTGACGTTGGAGATCTGGAAGATCGGGCACATCCTAAGCAGGAAAGGGCGAAGAGACAGGAAGGCGCCGCTCAGGGGCTGCGGGAGCCGCTCCGGGCCACCTGCGCTCACACGCTGTTTCCGCACTTGGGATCACGCCCGGCAGTGCTCAGGGGTCACTCCTGGCTCTGCACTCAGCAATTATTCCTGGTGTGTGTTGGGGACTGTTTAAAACAATTAAATTCTGAGGGGTGGTGGGGGCTGAGCAGCGGTCAGCGGGCCAGGGACGACGCCTGTGACAATGCAGCCGACGTGGCTGCCAGTTCTGTGCAGACCCAGAAGCTGCTGTGCTGGGGGCCCCTGGACACCCTGGCTGTGACGGAGGACTCGTGGGCGGTCCCAGCGGTGCTCCAGGGGACACGTGGTCCAGGGAGCGAGCCAGGCCGCCTGCTGTCCAGCCCGCTCACGGCATCTGCTCACGGGGTCACCTGTTTCCCAGAGCGGGGTCTCTGTGAAATGAGTCCCTGGCAAGGGCGAGGCCCAAACGTGTCCCTGCTGCTAGCCAAGAGGCACAGCCGACACCAGGACAGCTAGAGCCGCAGGCCCGGCTACGGGGCGGGCAGATGCCTTCTAAGAAGCCCCGGGCTGGAGTGCCACAGTGCCAGGGCACAGTCCCTCCGATCAGAGCGCGGTGCCACCCTGAGAGAGGCAGGTCCCTCCCCGCCCACCGTGGGAGGCGCAGGCCAGCACAAACGCCAACAGAGATCTGCGTCATCAAGGGGATGCAGTGGGTCCAAAGCCAGCGTGGACGGGGATCGCGGGGCCTTCAGAGAAAGGACACAGCGAGACAGAGCAGCGCCTCGAGCCAGGCTCTGTCAGGTGCTGCGTGCTCGGGGTCCCGGGGGAAGGTGGTGACACGGACACCGCCTCAGGTGGCACTTCAGAGGCAGGCACTGGAGTGTCCTGGGGCTCCGGCCTGCTGGCCTGAGGCGTCCCTGAGGTACCTCTCGGAGCTGAAGTTGGAGGCGGTGACGATGACGTCATCCCGGCTCTGCACCAGCACGGGGATCTTCCTGCAGCCCGGAGACTTGAGCAGGCGCTGCAGCAGCTTCAGGGTCTCTAGAGGGGCCAGGCACAGGGTCAGGGGCGCAGCTCTCCGCTGCCTTCAGAGCAAGGCTCGCAGAGATGGCCGGGTCGGACAGACAGACGGACAGGAGGACAGGGGTGAGCACCCAGAGCAGCACAGACGCGGCTCAGCTTTGGAGTGGGGACTTGGGGGCCACGAGAAGGAAGATGCTTGTCCCAGGAAACAAACAGACACCGCAGAGGCCCCCCTGGGGGCGCGCCAGACCCCGCCACCCCACCTCCTGCAGGAAGAAGAGATTCTGCACGAGGCATCCCTATGTCAGAGCTTCTGAAAAGTCAGAGCCTCCATTCAGTCATAATACAGGGGCCCAAACCCAGCATAATCCCTGGCACCCCATTGGGTCCCTTGAACCCTGCCAGGACTGATCCCAGAGCTCAGAACCAGAAGTGAGGCCTGAGCATCATCAGGTGTGGCCAAAATCTAAAAAAAAACACAACTACTGCTATATATATTTAGCTTAAAAGGTAACCCCAACTCCTCCTGGGGACTTGGGAAGGACTTGAGCATTTAAGGGTCTGTTTGGAAGCAGAAGGAGCAAAGTGCAGGGCGGGAAAGAAAGTGAAGGTGGGCTGTGCCCAGACCAGGGGCTGAGCAGGGGCGGGATGAAGGTTCTGGTTGGTCACGTTTGAGCCAAGACCAGAGAGACTGCCCGTGGCAGCGTGGGCCCTGCCGTGGCCGTGGGCATCACTCACCCTGCAGGATGTTGGCAGGACACATGTCGATCTTGGTGACCACCACGAACACGGGCACGTTGAGCGCCAGCGCCAAGCCCAGGTGCTCTTTGGTCATTCCCACGATGCCAGCATTGCTGCCAACCTGCCAGCAGAGAGCGGGCAGTCAGGAGCAGAGACAGTGGCAGGGCTGAGCCGGCACCGGGGCCCACCAGAGCGGGGTGGGAGGGACCCCATCTCTGAGGGCCCCACCAGAGCCAGTCCTGGGCACGGCACTCAGGCAGGGACCGAGAGGGGCACCGGGAAGGCCGACCTCCACTTGCACAACACGGGCTGACAAAGGTGAGGCTGGGGGCCAGGGACAGAACAAGCCCCACAGCGGGGTCTTCCTGCAGCACTGCCCAGCTCCAAGGCGGGCTCGGTGTCCCCCTCGGGAAAACGGAGGGGCTGACCGCTCCCCTGCAGACCGTCACCTAAGGCTGAAACATCACGGGCCGCAGAGAGTTCAGGGGTTACGGAAGGCACTTGCTGGCAGGCCCAGGCTCGAATCCTTGCTATCACAGATAGACCGAGCACCGAGCCGTGAGTACCACCAGGCGTGGCCCGAGACCTCATGCCCCCGCCACCACCCCCTCAAGAGAAGCGCCATAGTGTAAGCCAGAGAGGGTGCTGGCCTTGCACCGGCCGACCAGGGTCCGTCTCCGGCACCCCAAATGGTCCCCTGAGCCTGGCCAGGAGTGACCCAGAGTGCAGAGCCAGGAGGAAGCCGAGCACTGACGGGTGGGGCTCTAGAAACTAAGTACGTGTCAAAGGCTGCCCCCACCGCTCTCCTGAGTTAGGTGCTGGAACAGGCCAGCTGCCGGCGCCCCTTACAAGTCCCTCCCCGAGAAACACTTTCAAAGGCCACTGCAGAGGGTAAACAAAGGGCCCACACACAGGTGTGCCGCAGAAGGAAGAAAGGACGCTCTCACCTGCTGACCGGGATCATTGCCAAGATGCTTTTTAAAGGCAAATGGCGCAGCGCTCACCGCATGCTACCACAAAAATGGTGATTGGGCCATTTTTAAAAAAGCTGTAAGATATTTGGGGAGGGGCCGAGAGAGGTTGGGGTAAGGTGCTGGCCTCGCAAGCAGCTGACTGGTACCCCAGATCCCCGAGCACCACCAGGAGTGATCCCTGAGCACAGTGCCAGGAGTCAGACCTGAGCACTGCTGGGTGTGGCCCAAGCTCCCAAGATAAAAGAGATCTGAGTAACATCGGAAAGGAGCGGATACTCAGAGCCCAGCCCTCGGCTGAAAGCTGGGGGGGTCTTGGCGTCCGTCCTGGTTGCAGTAACAGTGGGGGGAGAGAAAGAAAAGAGGGAGGAGACAGAGAGAGACAGAGACAGAGACAGAGAGACAGAGATAGAGAGAGAGACAGAGACAGAGAGAGACAGAGACAGAGAGATAGAGATAGAGAGACAGAGACAGAGTTTTTCCTCTTAGGATCCGCTGCACCTTTGGGGGTGAAGAGTCACCCCTTCGACAATTCGACAATGTTTGTATTCTATATATTCCACTTTCCAGTGCTCCAGCCAGCCCACCCCAAATATCCACACACGAGCGTAGTGCGTGGACAGATATATCTCGAGCTGACCTGATCGCCCGCACACTGTTCTCTCAGCTTCCGGAATTTTTCTACAACGGCAGGACTTCGAGACGCCAGTGGAAGAAAAACACAAGAAACTGGAAATACAGGTTGGCTCCCGACGAAAGCGATCCCGGGGACGGAGCCTTGGCTGTGAGCCCCTGGTGCCACGTGAGTGCCACTGACCACCATCAAATCTCCGGAGGAGCCCGCGGTCTACCCATAGGGGCGTGACACCCCGGAATGCCCTGTGGCGCTCTCTCTGGGTCATCAGGATTCCCAGGCAAGCCACAGCCCAGAGACACGCACCGGGATCCCCCCGCCTGAGACCCCCGCCCCTCCCGGCCCTCCCTCACTAGTCCCCCCCACCCACCCACCTCGCCTGCCTGTCGGCCCAGACTTGCATCTGCCTCTGCCCAGCCTGCGAAGGATTTGGCTACTGTTTTGAAGATTTTCTTTTAATTTCCCAGGATGACAATGAAGCCTTTCACTGCTCTCTTCATAAACTGCTAATATTTAGATTTGTGGTGTACAGTGAGATAATACACAACCTTTCATTTGGGGTAAAAGCATCCAGTCCAGCCTTGGTCTTGCTGACTAGCTGTCAGGAAAACTGAGCTCATTTAAACTGGTTTCTC
>JAJIBD010008103.1:0-75193 GCA_021461705.1 Cryptotis parvus
AAAATTAAAAAAAAATGAAGGTCTTCTTGGTGTGAGTCTGTTTTGGTTTTACTTTGGAAATCTTTGAGTCCCCTGAATTTAGATAATTGCTTCTCCGCTCAGGTAGGGAAATCCTCACCTATTGTTTTCTCAGTTTTTGTTTTGCTCCCTTTATTCTATCTGCTCTTTCTTCCTTTATGGTGCAGCCGTTGCCTCATAAGGATGCTTCTTTTATACTGTTAAGTTCTTTACCCCTGAAAATACTACTTTTTGTATATTTAAATTATTTATATGGGAAAAGTATTCTAAGCAGTGCGCAGGCGCACAGGTGCCACTCCTCATGACACTCGAAAACAGAGCCAGATAGCTTGGTGCCAGGAACAAGGCTGCAATGGCTTGGGCTCTGTGTGCCAGTGACCACCAGGGCCTCTCCAGCAGTGCTCAAGGTTAACCAGGATCAAACTGGTGATGATCAGGGAATCGTGGATGTTGAGGCTCTAATGGGTCAGGCATGTGCAGAACATTTGCTTTAACCCCCTGTTCTGCGTCTTTGCACCTCAATTATTTTCTCTTGCTGTTGGCCTGCTTGGTTGTTACCCACTGCACTGTATTTCATCCTACTGGTTTTATCAGCTGATGTTTTTTCTTTTCTACTGATCACACTATTTCATATGCTTTTCTACTTCTTCTATTATACTCTTCCTATGTTGTTTGAGACGTTTTAATATTTTCTCTGTTCTTTTCTTTTTGGGTGCTTTTGTGAGGTGTCCCACCTGGTGATGCTCAAGGGTTACTCCTGGCTCTGCACTCAGGAATGACTCCAGGTGTTTGGGTGATCATATGGGATGCCAGGAATGGAACCCTGGTCAGCCATATGCAAGGCAAATGCCCAACCTGCTGTACTATTGTTCTAGCCCCTCTTTTTCTTTTTTAAATATTTTTAAATGAAAGAATTGTGGTCAACAGAGTAATTGATAGTTGAGTTTGGGATGTACAATATTTTTAGCCCTGGTTCCACGAACAATGTCATTTCCCTTCCCCATTTTTTGCAGATACCCTCCCCCTACCCAGTCACCTTGACAGTCATATTTTAAAATTTGATTGTTGAGCTTGGACCAGTCCTGGCCTACATCTCTCACTGTGCACACCCACTCCAATGCCTGGGATACTATTCATGTTGTGCAAAAATTCAGACTTTGCCAGCCTTGCTCTCACCTGGAAGTCATTTTTGCTCTGAGTGGAGAATATTCGCATATTCCCATGACCTGGACTGGGCTTCCAGAACCCCTCACTCTCTGGTAGCCCCAGACATCCTGAGGGAGGCAGGAGGTCTGTTTTTCAAAACATTCCCATTGTTTAGGACTCTGGATAATCTCAAAGACTCTTTTCAGCTGTTAATTAATCTTAATAGCTCCTAAAATATAATCTACACCCCCATGGTGAGTCTTTATCTCCTTATTAATAGATCTAATCATCTAAGCAACTCATCCCCATAGTCCTCCACTCAGCAAACTATAAGCATGCACATAATAGATCGATCATTAGTTTCCTGGAACATTGAGATAATAGCCATTGTGATTTCCAGGCATCTGACACACCAGGGAGTAGAGATTAAAAAAGCAATGCAGAATTTGTCTTGTTTAGTGTGGATTCAGGAGAGAGGATTACACATTTCTTTTTCTCAATAAGACAAGCTTGGGCAGGAGCAATAGTCCAGTGGGTAGGGCGTTTGCCTTGCACGCAGCCCGGCCCATGCCTGCCCGGGTTCAATCCCCGGCATCCCATATGGTCCCCCAAGCACCACCAGGAGTAATTCCTGAGTGCAGAGCCAGGAGTAACCCCTGAGCATTGCTGGGTGTGACCCCAAAAGCAAAATAAATAAATAAATAAATAGATAAATAAATAAATAAGACTAGCTCCTGTGCTCAGACACTGACTCATGTCTAGCACCTTCTACTCAAGACTTTTTTTTCAGTCAGTTTTGGGACTACACAGCAGTAATTCTTCACTTTGGGATCACTCCTGTCTGGTAGGGCTCAGTGGATCCTGTGGGGTGCTGGGGATGGAACCCTGGTCGACCACATACCAGGAAGCACCCTAGATGCTGTGCTGTTCTTCAACCCTTATAACATTAATTTAGATCAATAAAGATGATTTACAATTATAAACATTGACCCAGATAAAAATGACTCAGAGATAGATTTCTAGTGGTCACTACACTCATGTGACCTACACTGCAACAGTCACAAAGTTTGGGAGTTTGACTCCTAGCTCTGGGCCATCCTAAAAGCCTCCTGAAAAATAGAGACATAGGTCTTTCTCTTTAACTATCCAAATGATTAGTCTTCTCTTTCTTTTACAGTTTTCCATCTCACCTCTGTTTGCTTTGCATATAGTTCAGAAATTTCCCTGTAATGGTACTAATAATTATCTTTGGAGGTCAGTTTGAAAGAAAGCTTGAATGGAAAATACCCTATTTATGGTATGAATGAAACTATCTCTGAAGAACTGGTAGCATAACCTTTTGAGTAGATCAGTACTTCCTGCAGTACCACCGTAATGGAAAGTGGTACTGCAAGAACATCTTGGTATTTGGATATTCAGTATGTACTGGGAATTATGTAGCCTATGTCACTTTTAGTGACGCATCAGGAGGCATAAACTCTAAAATCTGCATTGCTCAACAGTCAACTTTACTTTGCTAACTCCTGAAGCCTCTGATGTTTTAGTCCTTGATTGTAAATGTGAAAATAAACTGTTATTCAGGAAGTACTTGATCTTGTCAGTTTTTAACATGGCCTGTATGTTAGACTCACCTGATATAGTTAAAACAATTACATTGTAAAAGCTCCAGAGGTCCCCCATTTATAACTGTTTTAATGTACATTTGAGGTTTAATGTGCATCTGAACACTGGAAAGAAAATTTAGATTGGTAACATACCTGGGTTACTCTCAGTCAACATGGATAGTTTATTGCATTTATTATGTTGAGAGTGTTAGATGCTGAATATATTGAGATATAACATGGCCCTTCTTTTTAGACAATATTATATATCACCTATCCATTGAGGTGTTGCAGGTGTGGCTGCAGTACCTGGCTGCATAGGCAGGTGGCAGACAGGAGACAGGCTTGTCTACACCCCTCAGGGCTCTGCCTTGTGGGTCCTGGATGGTTGATGTTCTGACATAGAAAAAGACTGGGCCCCTTGGGATGAACCCAGAGCCACAGTAGTGCCTGACAAGCTACCCATGGTGTATCTGATATGCCAAAACCAGTAACAATAATGGACCTCATTCCCATCAAATGTACACATTACTGGCACCCGCTTGAGCAAATAGAAGAACAATGGGAAGGCAAGTGACAAGTGATTATATATCACATTGATTTAATAAATTATTGTAACTAATTTAGATTTTAAAATAAAATTACTAAGATAGAAAAGAATTTTAGTTTAGTCCTTGTGTTACATTTTACACTATTTTATTTCATGTATTATTCTAATTTTGACCACTGAAATTCTCTTAAATTGTTTCTATGTCCTTAGGCATGACTAAATCCACCTCCTCTTTTTAACTACTTTCTTTATTATGAATAAGTAGATATAAAACCATGAAAAAACTTTTTTTATTTTCTGCTACTGCAATATACTTTGAGATCTTCTGTACTGTTTCTGTCACAACATAGTACTACATTTCTTTAAATAATTATGAATACTTCTATTAAACTCTGATATAGGTAAACCATGAAGAAATCATCAAATATCCCATATCACTACCAAATTAGACAAACTCTTTTGGGCTTAAGATAGCAGGAACATAACATTTTTTTATTTATGGAATGTGATTGACTCTCTTTGAGAAACATCAGTGCTCCAACCTGACACTCACTCATGTCTAGCACCTTCCATAGGAAAAATAAATAATTGGGGGGTTGTTCATTTTGGGACCACACTAGGAGTAGATCTTCACTTTGGGATCACTTTTTACATTTTTTATTAACTTATGCTTTCTTAAAAAATATATAAGACATAGCATTACAAATATCTTTATTTTGATAAGAACTCTAGGTTCCTGGCTAGACAGAATCAGTCAACGGAGGTTGTACAATAAAGTTGTTTTCAATTTACAGTCATCTTTTTTTGCTCTTTACCATACTAACAGCACACTCTTGATCAAATTACCCCACCATTTTTGTACATGCTGTATTTGATTATGCATGTTAGCTGTATTCCCTCATAAATATGTATTATTTCTCCTGAAAAAAGGTCTCATTTTGTATAGATGTTACATCATCCTGGCTCTACTTAGCATAAAACCAGACACCCTCTTCCTCTTTTTGAACCTTGCTCCCACCTCTGGTGGTTAGACATGCTTCCCAAATTAAGTGTTTTCTTGCCAATAAATGTTCTTTTTTGGTTACTGAGATGTTCCTGTGAATTTTGGATGAAAAAACCATGATCCGAGTGCTGAAATGTCTTTAAAAAAAATGGTACTTAATTTGCTAATGTTTCATTACCAGGTTTTAAATAAATTCTGTTTTTTTTTTTTTTTTTTGGGTGTGGAGTTATATGACATTTTATTTGCTTAAAGAACTTTGAAATATTGTCAAAATGACAGTACAGCAAGTAGGGCACTTGCCTTGTACATGACTGACCCTGGCTTAATTCCTGGAATCCAGTATGGTTCCCAAGAGGTGTTGAGGAGACTTTGAGCCTGATTTGTAACTCTTGGTCAGAGGTTCAGTGGAGAGGGCCTCAAGGGATGTATACATTGCTGGAAATATGCCCGTTACCAGGGAAATGATAATTTGATAGTTTGGAAGTATTCCTTCCCTTATGTTAAAAAATAGTAGGTATTAGTAATGATATGAATTATTTTTCTCAAAAGCTTTATGAGGTTTGCAGTAATTCATGATCTAAAGCAAGAACCAAAAAAAAAAAGACCCAAAATGAAAATGGAAGACGAACAATACCGAACCTACATAAACATATAAACCCTAAAAAATATTAAAAAAAATTAAAGAAAAAAAAAGAAAAAACCCACACCCCCCGGTTTCCCCACAGAAACACGACTTCCCCACCAATTTTTGAAAGCTGCCATCTTAAAAAAGAGGCAGAAACTACAAATTATTCAGCCTTGATTTCACAGACTAGTTTCCAGACTCATTTTATGACGATTTGCCTACAAAATAACCACACACAATACTGGGGGTATTATAGAAAACCATTTTTTATGTGAACTCAAAGGTCTTTTGTTTCTTTGATTTGGGGCCACACCAGGAAGTGTTCAGGGCTGATTACTGGCTCTGCACTCTGGGATCACTCTTGGCAGAACTCTGGGAACCATACAGGGTGCCAGAAATCCAACTTGGGTCATCCACTTAAAAGACAAGTGCCCTACCTGCTGTGCTATTGCTTCGCCATAATTCCAAAGTTCTTTAAGCCAATAAAATGCCACTAAATTTAATCTGAGAATGCAAATGCAGAAAAATAAGATGCTGGTGTAACTTTGGCGCTTACTGCGAACATTGGTTGCCTAGAGCTTGTTGTTGATTGTTCTTGGCAGGTGTTTTTTTATGGTTAATCTGTTTCTTAGAAAACATGTGGAGGTGTTCTCCTTTCACTCTATCCCCTAATTCCTTTTGACATTAATACAGTACCACACAAAGATCAAGTATACACGATATCAGTTAATAAGTGGGTAGCAATCGAAACAGCAATTTACACAACTAGAATTTGCTTGAATTCCTTCTGCCATGTTTTTTACAAATAGGGCTATAAAGTATTCAATTGCTCAAACAATCTATCTCATTAGAGAAATGCTGATTGCCATAAACCGTACAGTTTACTTTTCTTACCTCTTCAGTTAATTCCTTTCCAGATAGAAAAAGAGCTCTATTACACTTTTAAGGAAGGAAGTGCTTTGTTTTAAGAGGTGTTTCTCTTTGATGTGGTATGCAAAACATTTTGCAGAATGTAAAAAGTGTTGTGCAGATCACAGCATGTTCAGAATTACAATACTTTCCTAATCATGAGATACTCATGATTAGTAGCTTTGTGTTGATAGTCAATTGTGCCAGGAACCACAAGAGATTAGTTTATGGTTTCTTTGAAATAAGTTTATCTGAGCCCTACAATGCACACCAATGAAATAATCTGAAATAAAAGGCTTATAGGTATGTTGATCAATGTGACATATAAATATAATCATATATATATAAATATAAATATTTTCTAGTTTAATCATGGTAATCAACTTACAATAGAAGAGTGTGAAAAAACAAATTTTCTTTAAAGACCACTCAACATCAGGACTATATTTTTTCAACTTTAGTCTTCTTAAGCTTAGTGATCTCTAGTAATAATAATTTCAAAGGTAATAGAACTTTGTCATAGAAATTTCTATTTATAATAGAAATTATTATAAATAAAACTATCTAAACTGTCTGAAATTAAATGCAACTTTATGTCTAGTAGACATAAATCTCTCCTCTATCTAAATCATTACTTCCAGTCATGGATTGCATTCATTTATAGGCTTGATGAGTTAAGGCTTGATGATTTATAGGCTTGAAGCTTATTTTAGGCCTAATAGCATGCACTGAAATTTAAAGATTACATTCTAATTCCAAATCATTTTAAGTATAATACCAAATGTTAAAATGGTGACTTTGTGCTAAGCTAAATGAAAATAATCTCTAATCAATATAATAATATCAAATTAGATTCATATAATGTAGGATTTGCAGTAGGTAGACCATTTGACTTATTCTGAGGCATTATTTAAATAGTATATGATTTGATGCACTCTATTGCTTACTTTGAGTATCATCAATTGGGGATTCATTTTCTAATTTTATTTCTGATGGCCAAATTTTTATGTTAGTTGTGATTTTTTTTTGGGTGAGCGGATCACACTGGCAATGCACTCAGGAATTACTCCTGACAGTGCCTCGGGGGACCATATGGAATGCTGGGGATTAATCTGGGTCGGCTGCATGCAAGGCAATTGCCCTACCTGCTGTACTATCACTCCGGTTCCTAGTTGTGATATTTTTATTTCAAGAAAAAGAAAGCTGAATTAGAACCAGAATGATGTGAGTACCATGACTAATCAGGGATGCCCTCAGTGGGCTTCTCCTGTGTACACCACAACTAGATGTATTGCTTCCTGCAACCACCACCCACTGAGGTGTCCATGCCACTGCAGCCAATTACAACAGCAAAACAAAGCAAGTGGAAAGATGCTCTAGGTTTTCATTATGAAACTAAAGTGGGAGAACCTCCAAAACTGGTAGTTTCATCAGGCTGACAATGAAGATTTTATTTATTTATGGTTTTAGGCCACACTTGGCTGTGCTCAGGGCTTACTTCAGGCCCTGTGCCCGGGATAATTCATGGCAGGGCTCTGGGGAACAAAAAGGTACCAGGGATCAAGTCTGGGTCTGCTCTTTCAAGGTAATCTCCCTACCAACTGTACCGTCTTCGCAAACTTCAAGGGGACAATGCAGGTATTTGGAAGTTTAATCTTCCAAGATCCTTTACTTTGAAATTAATTGTCACTGTATCACTGTCTTCCCCATTGTTCATCGATTTGCTCGAGTGGGCACTAGTAACATCTCCATTAGTCCTGTCACAAGCAAGTGCAACCCAAGGGCATCTATTTGCTACAGGGACAGGAGGACCCCCAAACCATTCTTCAGGTTATGAAACTGAGGTCCATAATAGTTACTAGTCTTTGGCATAAAAGTAAATAAAACACGGTAGCTTGCCAGGCTTTACCGTGTAGGTGGTATAGTCTCAGTAGAAGGCTCTCAACCAGAGCATTTACTGATGAAACTTAAAGGGGAAAGATCAGGTTTTCTCTTGGATGGAGCTCTGAGGAACTATGGAGTCTGGATGTTGAGAATGACTAACTGCATGATGTGGGGTTTGTTCTGGCTTCTTGCCAGGCTTACTGGTATCAGTGAAAACATGTCTATAACTGTTTACTATGTATAAATGTGAAAGAAATTGGGAAGAACCTTATGCAAAATTCAGTATTCTATAAAAAATATATCGTGCAGGCGCTGTGTCCGCGAGCCAGATCTTTCTAATATTTCATTTTCATCTTCTAGCTTAAGCAATCATCTATATTGTTCTTGCTTGGGACCACTCTACACTTGCAGGATCTTAAAAGTGAGTGACTATAACATGCATCATCTGGCAATTAAGCCACTTAGCCTATTCCTTGTCCTGTGCCAGAAACCACAGGACACCTCACAGAAAGAAAATAAAACAAGTTTTACTTGGATTATTTTCAATCACATTGGTTCTAAGCAATCTGTAGTTCAGTGTTTTCAAAGATTTATTTTTATGTGTTTTATCCAGTTCTTTTTAAGGCAGGATGATGAATCAAGTCTCTATTCTTTCACTCCTTTACTCTCTTCACACTTTACTGTAGTAAAAAGTTTCTTAAATCCTCTTAAAAATAAAAATAAATATTCATATTGTTCAAAAAGGGCATTATAATATTTATAAAAACAAAATTTAAAAGTCAGTAATGTTCATGAATCATTAAATAAGGTATGTTGTTCAGATCCATCCTTAGTACAATACAAATTTCTGTTTTAAATTCTTAATATTTAAATATATATTTAGATTTTAGTCCAGTGAGGAAGGCAATTTGGTCTTCCCAAACTGAGCTATTTATGTTTGCTTTAAGCACTGTATAAAAATGTAACACATTATAAAAACATAGTGCCATAAACCACAGGTAGTACAGTGGCAAGGTGCTTTTCTTACACTCAGGGTTGATTCCTGGCATGTCATTCATCCTTTGAGCCCTTCCAGGAGTGAGCCCTGAGTATGGAGATAGGTAGAAGAAGCCCCTGAAAACAGCCAAGTGTGGCACTAAAACCAAAAAGAAAAAAATAAATAAATAACACACTAAAATAAAACTGTTATGCAGTGCATTTTATACCATTTTATGTACATAGTATTACAATATTATTAATTTATCTTTATTACATCCATATTCACATATGCTATTTTTCATTATAATTATATGAAACTTTAGAGATAATTATGAGACATAGAAAATAAGTCATTTGGGGACTAAAGTGACAGCACAGAGGGTAAGGTGTTTGCCTTGCAACAGGTTGACCCCCGGTTCGAATTTCAACATTCCTTACTTGCAACCATAAGGGATGTTGTAATTCCCAAGCACTGTCGGGAGAAATTCTTGAGTGCAGAGCCAGGAGTACCCCTGAGCATTGCTCAATGTGACACAAAAGCAAAAAAAAAAGTGTCTTAATTCTAAGTCATTATTAACCTAAACCAATGCAATAATAAATATCTCCAAAGTCTTAGATAACATGTAAGTTATATTTCACAATATGCATATTGTGAAACCTGCAATAATTATTAGATAAATTAGTGGAATCAGTTTACACTTTAATGCTACTAGTCTATGGTATTTGTCACTTTTTCATGAGAAATATAAATAATTGGTAATGAAGCAGATGAGGTTTTATAGGGAAGCCAAAATAATTACCACTCATCATCTCATTTCATATTTCCAATACTTCTGAGTGATGAAGACAAAATAAAAAATCTTATCTTTTATCTGGATACTTATGGTATGATGTACCCACTGCTAAATACCTATTATAGAAAATAATCTTCATGTCAATGCATGTGGTAAGTACAATTATTAGCAGTGTTTTCATATGCACAAACTAAAGTTAGAGATTATGAAACTAGTATCATGTTAATTTATTTTAATAATGACTGAACTTTCATATGACATAATTTGAATTTTTAATTTATATTCCAAAATTAAAATTATTTATTATATATATTATAGGTTTATTACCCCAAGGTATTTCAGGTGTGGCTTTGGTTCCATCTGGTAGGCAGGTGGCAGACAGGAGACAGGTTTGTCTACACCCAGAGCTCTGCTCCGTGGGCCCTGGATGGTTGATGGTGTAACATAGAAAAAAGACTGGGCCCGCTGGGATGAAACCAGGGCCATAACAGAGCCTGGAAAGCTACCCATGGTGTATTCAATATGCCAAAAACAGTAACTATAGGATTATATTTTATAATATATGTATAATTATTATATTTTTCATCTTATATATTATAATAACATATACATATCTATAATGTGGAATATTATATATTAAAGTTCATATTCTTAGCCATAGTGATATCACTGCATCATAAAAGAAACCTTGCTTATGTCTCCATCATCTGAGATCTAGGGTTTAATTTTTTTTCTTGATACACTTCTTGTTTCAACTATAACAGGTTTTGTCATAAAATTTATATGTTACTCAGAGAACATTAAATTGACTTTAAATCATCTTGTATAAAAGTTGGCATAGATCAAAAGAGGAGTAGGCAAATCAAACACATCCTGGATTTGAAGAGACTAAAATCATTTTTTGCACAAGTAATTTTAAGACTGCCAATCTCCACACTTGTGCTTTAATTCACTGTATAAAATTTAATAGTGGCTTTTAATGTTATCTGAGATGGTAAGAGACAAGGAAAATAGGATCCAGAAATGAGTAAAAAGAAGATATAGGAATTTAAAAAGAAAGAAAAGCAGGAAGGAAAGCAAGAAGGCATGAAGACAGGAAGGCAGGAAGGTGGAAAGGAAGGACGGAAGGAACGAAAAGAAGGAAGGAAGGGAGGGAGGGAGGAAGGAAGAAAAGGGATGGAGGGAGGGAGGATGAAAGGAAGAAAGGGAGGGAGGGACGGAGAAAGGAAAGAAGGAAGGAAGGAAGGGAGGGAGGAAGGAAGAAAGGAAAGAAGGAAGGAAAAGAAGTAAGGGAGCGAGAGAGAGAGGAAGGAGGGAAGGAAGGAAGGGAGGATGGAAGAAAAGGGAGGGGAGGGTGGAAGGAAGGAGGGAGAGAGAAAGGGAGGGATGAAGGGAGGAAGGGAAGATGGAAGGGAGGGAGGAAGGGAGAGGGAGGAAGGAAGGGAGGGCAGCAGAGGTTAATCTAGATGTGAATGGAAATGGGCAACTATTCCCACTGCTAATAGCCATCATGGACATAAGTCCTGATTACTTGCTCTGGGAAAAATATCAGGGAGAGTAATATTGCAGGATGTGTGGCCAGGCATTTGTTTCTTTAACCTTATTTTTACTCAATCCCCAGGGCAGATGAATTTAAACCTGGGATTCTACTTTCACATTTCCCTTTCTCCTGGTATGTTACCTGTGAAGTGGCCACAAGAGGGAATGGCCAAGTAGTGGTTTCTTTGTCTTGGGCTTGTCATTCTACCTCCTAGATTTGTGGGGCTGGATGGAGATTATGTTTCTCCTTCTCACCTTCTCTTGGGAGCTTTGCCAGTGTAGTTGATACACCTCTGCAAGGCACGTTCATGAGCTAAATATCTAAACACCACATCTAAACACTTTTGAAGAAAATGAACCCAGCCACAGATAAAACAAAGAGCAGACTTTTGATAAATTACAATCATCAATATATTTAAGGCAGTAAGGAAACTAACAATTTGAAGTGAGGACACTATGAGTAGACAGCACGTAGGCTAATGCTGCAGAGACTGATGGCAGATTATTGGCTAGGAAATGATGAGACATCAATTATCCCATGCACACAGGAGGTATTCAGTATCCTCACAAGACATGTCTTTAAGTGATCTAGAAAAACAATTTGTCCACTGGCTCCAGGAAGCTGAATTCTTTCTGAGTTAAGGTGGCAAAATTTCCAATGAAAAGTTCCATATTGGTATCATAACCTCTGAATAGTATGAGCTTTTTTAACCTGAGAAAAAAATATTAAAAATAAAAAATGTCCATATTGGTGACCAAGAGGAGATTCTGCAAGAAGAAAAAACAAAATTGCTCCTGTAGTGCAAACTGCATGAGTTTAACAGACAAAACTATCCAAAGATAAGATTATAATGAAAGTACAGCAAATAGTTGAGAAAACAGTCAACATAAGACACTCAGCAGATTTCACACTTCAATAGCTTCTTATTTTAGAAACAAGCACAAAGATGATTTAAAAATATGCTGAAAGTAATTTGAAATAGCAGAAGGATTTCATACTGAAAAACTAATGAAAGTAATATAAAAAGAGCATTTTTAGCATTCTAGAAATAAAACATAGAGCTGATAAAATTAAAAATAAATGAACTTATTGACTGCAAGTTATCTATGCGATTGATGAATTTATTCAAAATATAGACCAGAGATTTGCAAGAATGAAATTGCTCAGACAGTTAAGAACATAGGGCAGAATGAGTCTAATATGCATATACCTAGAATCCCAGAAAAAGATAGTGTGACAATTGTCCAAAAACATTGATGAGCAATGGGAACTGAGGCAAATGGCCTTGGTTCCACCCCAGACCCCTTTGGGCCCTGCGCTTCTGGGAACAATTGCAACCTCACCCACATGTGTGTGTGTGTGTGTGTGTGATTCTTGCCTCTCCAGACCCAATCAGCCCCAGGGAACAGCCGGAACTTCCATCAACGGGATGAATTTGGACCTGTGTCTAACACCATGCACAAAAATCAGATCAATGTGGAGTAAAGATCTCAATATTAGACTTGAATCCATAAAGTACATTGAGGAAAATATAGGAAAAACCCTCCACGACATTGAAGCTAAAAGCATCTTCAAAGGTGAAACATCACTAACAAAGCAAGTAGAAGAAAAGATAAACATATGGGACTACATGAAACTAAAAAGCTTCTGCACCTCAACAGTGACTAAGATACAAAAGACAGTCCACAGAATGGGAAAGAATATTCACCCAATACCCATCTGATAAGGGGTTAATATCCAGGATATATCAGGCACTGGTAGAACTTTACAAGAAGAAAACAAACAACCCCATCAAAAAATGGGGGAGAAGAAATTCGAATGGCCAAAAAAATATATGAAAAAATGCTCATCATCACTAATCATCAGAGAGATGTAAATCAAAACAACAATGAGATACCACTTTACACCACAGAGACTGGCACATATTCAAAAGAGCAAGAACAACAAGTGCTGGCGTGGATGTGGGGCAAAGGGGACACTCATCCATTATTGGTGGGAATGCCGGCTGGTACAGCCTTTCTGGAAAACAATATGGGCATTCCTCCAAAGACTAGAAATTGAACTCCCATTTGACCCAGCCATATCAATCCTGGGAATCTACTCTGGGAAGCCAAAAATATGCAGCGGAAACACCATCCCTATTTTTATGTTCATAGCAGCATTATTCACAATAGCCAGAATCTGGAAACAACCAGAGTGCCCAAGAATCAATGACTGGATAAAGAAGCTTTGGTACATCTACGCAATGGAATACTATGCAGCTGTTAGGAAAAATGAAGTTATAAAATTTGCCTATAAAGGGATGGACATGGAGAAGATTATGTTGAGTGAAATTAGCCAGAAGGAGAGAGACAGATACAGAATGACTGCATTTATTTGCATAAAATAAATATATATGTACATATTATGATACCAATATCCAAGGTCAAGTGAAACATGTATTAGGAGGTCTTGTCAAAGGTGGAATTTATCACTAATGTGCGGGAGTCAGAGACTAGGTAAGACAGAAAATGGAACAGTGTGCTAACAATTGTCGAGGGTACTAATGCCAACCTAGAACTGAGCATTAAATAGAGGCAAAAAGATACACATGACAACCCTTTAATGTATGTTCTTTAATCCATAGTATGGAAGGGAAGGAAAAGAGAAAGAGAGAGAGAAAGGGAAAGAAATAAAGAACCTGCTATGGAGGCGGGCTGGGGAGGGGGAGGGAACTGGGGACGTTGGTGGTGGGAGATGGGCACTGGTGGCGGGATGGGTGCTGGAACACTTTATGACCAAAACCCAAATATGAACTTTTTAATTGTATATCTTTTTAATTGTATATATCACTGTGGTATAATAAAATACTTTAAAAAATAAAAAATATATAGATGGGTAGTTTATAGCAAAACACAAGTTTTCTTAAGGAAGTTTAAAAAATACCCTCATTTAGGATATGGTGAAGCTATAGTATAAAAAAGAAAATATCAAAAAAAGCCAGATTTATTCATCTGCAACAATTTGATTGGCTGCTCTATATTATCCCACTAGCCTCTCTATATGTCACACAGAGTTACATTCCCAGTGGAATATTCCTAGTGATAAGAGATTAATAATTTAAAGGTGAAAAAGAATTTTCCCTTAGTTCTTATACTTTTTGTGGCATAGTAAGCAATCAACACCAGTATTCTTCAAACTCTGGCATACATCTTGTCACTGAACATCTTCCTAAAATTCTAATTCTTTTAGGAGGTCTGTTCTTTTCATGGATCCTACTAATTCCAAGCGAAATTTCATGTTATTCGTCTATTTACCACATGTGGGGTTTTCATTTGGAAGGCCTGGTGCCCCACCCATGCAGGTGGGGTTCAGTTATGCTTTCCTGTTCTGTCCTGCAGGGCTTGGTGTGATGGGAACTACTAGGGCATGACTCAGAAGTGCTTGGGGAGTTGTCTGTGTCAGTTTTAAATCTGCCCCTTGACTCCATGGCCTATAATTTGAAAAAAAAAGAACTAGAAGAAACTTTCCTCCTTTCTAGTTGTGGTATATTTCTTTGCCTCAGGAGCCTTGCAATTCACACATGAATCAGTGCCTCCCTTCAAGAACCTTGTTCTGAGCACTCTCTTGGACAAACGGCCAGTTCTGCTGTTTGTTTGGCTTGATCATGTTTTTACTCTATCCAGCTCAATTAACACACTCCATGTCTCTTAACTAAGTTGACATTTTTTGGAAAATGATACTGTTGGCTAATAAAGAGAAAACTATGCTTGTTGCTTCAGAGTACATTGTGAATTCCTAATTATAATGCAAACCTGTGTATCTCAATAGTCAGATTTAGCCAGAAGGTTGTCAGGCATACACCAAAACACTGGAACGAACAAGAAATCACTTTGCACATATTGCTCTCTCCCTGTTTCTTTTAACTAAACTTTTACAACAACTCTCTTCTAGGCTCTAGCCCATAATTCTTCCTTTCCTTCTATAATATGCTCAGAAGAAAATATAGCCTCCTTAAATTCTGGTTTCACATATTATTAACCTATGCCTGTATTACTGTACAATTTCTGGTCATTTAGCTTCTCTTTGCACTTAGAGTATTCTAGAATGAATTTTTCCTGTGTATTTCCATTACTTTATTCCAGACCGTATAAGTTATGTATCTATGACATTGATTATGACTCAAATATTTGGTTAGTACTTAGTCTGTATATTCCTTTGCATGGAAGGTTAAATGTTGTTTCTTGTAAAATTTAAGCTAAATAATAACTAATCAAATTGAACAGAATAAATTTTACAAGCAATGAACAGTTTATCAACAGATCACTAAATTTGCTTTATCTGCTTTTTTCCTAGATGACTTGTTTATATTTCAGTTATATAATGTTTATTATGTGTTTACATATTTATGTATGTGATAGAGATAACACACACATAGGAATAAAAGTCAAAAAGTAACCCGATAAAAGGATCTGTGACAAAGATGAAATCTAACCCACCCAGTTAATAGGTCAGATTGATGCAGGATTAAGGGAAGGGTGCTGAGTGAAATATTGTGATCCTAGATTGTAAAACTTTATGAAAACTAAGAATTAAAAAAAAACTGGGCAACTAAAGCACACACAACTAAATAAAATGACAAAACAACAGTAAGATTACATCAAAAGGAAAAGCTTTTTCCCAGCAAAAGAAAGAATCAATAAAGTGAAAAGAGGTGATGGAATACTGACTCAAAGTTTTACATGGAATGTAATGATTAACAGAAGGGACCCATGAACTCACTGTTGGGTTTCAGTTATAATCTTTACAACGATATAAAGAAAGGGAGTTTGTCAAATTTCCAGATGCCATTTATTTAAGAACTATTAAAAAAGGAGAAGGAGAGAGGAGCCAGCTCAGCAGTGCAGGATTTGAGCTCATGCTCCCAGAATCCATTGGGAGCTCCGCATAGCTGGCTCTGATGGTCCCCAGCACTACTGACCTCCTAGCAGCTCTGCAGTACCCGGACCCAACACTGAACAGTCTAGTCTGTTGGGTCAACAGTGTTTAGGTACCCTAGTTACTATTTGCAAGGCCTCCCAAAGTAAAGAGAGAGCAGCTTTTTTTTAAATGGATGGGGCAAGGGGGTGTGGCTTAAGTGGTAGGTTATGGTCCCTGACTGAGCACTGCCAGTAATAGCCCCAGGCCCATAGCAAAGCTGAGTGTGCATTTGTAAATAGAATAGATTTGCAGAAGAAAGGGACTATAGGAAAGTAATAAGAGTAAAGCATTAGATCTAGCCTTATATATGCATATATATGTTTGTACATAAATATGTATATATATGAACACATTTGCTACCTAAGTTTGTTCTATTTCTTCTCAGCAAAAACAGAATCCCAAGCATTTAAAATATACTATTTTAGACCAAAAGAAATTATAGGACATTTTTGTTGCTGATGATCATGTCAAGACTCTTAAAATGGCTTCATTGACTACAGTGAATGGAAATAAGGAAATTGTTTAAGGAATTGAAGAGTCGTAAGTGAAGATGCACTTTATGTATCATGAGCCTATTTCTTTCTGTCCGTGAGCACCAGTGGGTTTGTCTGTGGCATTTTCTCTCATTCTAAATGAGGTCATTTAACAGATCGCTAAACTTTACTCGGCTGGCAGCAATATCTTACTCTCCCTAATTAAGCCCAAACTCATCAATACTTTTTATGTTTTTCTCAGCTTCACTTAATTTAAGCCTCCTTCTTTGGAAGCAGCACAAAGTAGACCTTAACATAAAAGTCTCAGTGACTAACAATCCCTCGGCAGCTCTATGTCAACACCCTTAATGCTCTTCTCTGGGCCTCACTCAATCATACTCTTTTATTTTGGATTTTTTCCCGTTATAAACATTTCTATGAACAAATAATTTTATGAAACCACCTAGGTAACTGGGGATAAGAGTTCTAGATTTTACTGTGTGCTCTGGCCCTCGACTAGAGCATATTATGTAGATTATTTTCTACTGTGGATTTTAAAATACCTCAATGTTTAAATTTTTGGTAAGTTGAAACTAAGCATCTCACAGAGGAACATGGATGTCAGTATTTCTAGAACCCACTTGAAGGGTCCTTGTCAAAGGAAAGATGAAGACCAAGGGGAGGAAGAGTTCTCCTTAGAGGATGTTACAGTGCAATCAGCCTTGCTGCCAGCAGAGGGCCCGCTATGCCTTGCACAGAAGCACAATGAATGTGAGTGATTTCAAAGCTCAGTTTTCCATTTGAGGACACTGCTAAGGTCTACACAGCATTCTAATCAGAAAGACTAAAGTCACTTAACAGAGTATAATAGTCAACAGTTGGTAACTACAATCATTTCTATGAAAAGTTATAAATGTTCATTTTGGAACACACTAAAAAATCTAGACATTTTAAGAGAGGCCCTCGTAGCTAACTCTACTGTTTTTTGGAGACCAAAATCAAAGCAAAGCTAACAAGACAAATTTTAAAGACAAATCTATGCATCAAATTGGCCTTTTCAATTGAATTTTAACTCATGGTTTGTCTCTGTAAAAATGGCAAATAAAGAATATATTCCATAATAATAACATGCTTAATTGTGCCTCACTTACTATAATCAAATTATTCCTGGCCCTGTGCTCAGGAATTATTCCTGGTGGTGCTCGAGGACTATATGGGATGCTGAGGATTGAATCCAGGATGGGGGCGTGCAAAGCACACTCCTTACGCGTGCTGACCTACGGCTCCAGTCAACTCTATGGCCCTTATTTGTACTCAACTGAATGAAATGACTTCTTTTTTTTTTTCAATTTTTTATTATACCACCGTGAGACATACAATTACAAAGGTGTTCACAACTGGTTCTTGGTAATACAGTATTCCAGCACCCATCCTCCACCAGTGCCCCATTTCTACCACCAATGTACCCCCACCCCTCCCACCCACCCCCAGGCTGCCTCTACAGCAGGTAGCCCTGTTTCCTCTCTTTCTCTGTCTCTCTCCTGTCTCTGCATCTCTCTCCCTCTTATTTTACACATTGTGGCTAGCCCTGCAGATATTTATAGTTTATCACTTAAGTCTCTTTGTGTATATTCAATGGTGAGTTTTAATCTGCCATTACCATTTCACACATTTAGTAAAACAATGGAATCTATTTATATCCTATTAATGAATGCAGTGAAATGACTTCTGAAGGACAGAAAAGTCCAGCAGAGAAGGTGGTGAGCGTTAAGGCTTGTTACCAATGGAGTTTGTCAGGCTCTGCAGAGCACGCCCCATGCTTTTACTCACTCGGTTTTGGGAAATGATTGCTGCAAACTAAAACTTTTCTTTCTAGGCTCACTGTAACTAAGATATTACTGGAAACACACAGAATGGCTTTTCTTTTTTTATGTTTTTTTGATTTATATTTAAGTAGTATCTGTCACTACGGAAGTTAAAGGAAATTTACTCTTCCCTTCTCTGATTTTCAAGTGATTAAAATTTTAAAAGGAGGCACATTGCCTCTTCTTTTTTTAATTTTTTTTTATTATACCAGCGTGAGACATACAATTACAAAGGTGTTCATAATTGGTTCTTGGTAATACAGTATTCCAGCACCCATCCCTCCACCAGTGCCCCATTTCTACCACCAATGTACCCCACCCCCTCATGTCCACCCCCAGGCTGCCTCAATAGCAGGTACCCCCGTTTGTTTCCTCTCTTTCTCTGTCTCTCTCTCTCTCTGTCTCTGCATCTCTCCCTCTTATTTTACACATTGTTTGCCTCTTCTTTTAAACTGAATAATAAAGGAAGCATTTTATTGACTTATTTCAAGGAAGAACCGTTTCTTTGTTAATTTGTTTAGTTAGTTTGTTAATAGTTAATTTGTTTAGTTAATTGCAAAGTTAGTTATTCAATTTCATAAATATGTCAGTTTACATTGATTTATTATTTTGTTGTTTTTTGTAAGGCATGGAGTCACAAATTAATGAGTCAAATATAATAACATTTTTATTTCAGCAGAATTGTATTTTAATGCTTCTGTCTATGTTAATAAAACATTCAAAATCTATCCTCTGGTTTGGAATTTTAGGGTGTGTATGATTCTTTGGGAGTCATGGTGAAGCCTATGTCTCCTTACCATAGTTGGATGGAGGGTGGTTAATGTTTTTTGTTATTAAGTAACAGGAACAAAAAGGAACCTGAATATAATATGTTGATTTTTTTTTCATGGCTGACTTGCATTCTAGGTGTTGTATTGTAATGGTACAGTTTGAATAATATCAATATGCTACAGCACTGTTACAGTGAGCCTAGACTGAAAGTTGAATCATTCATATTTGGAGTCTAGAGTATCTTCAGTAGAATATTTTCATTCATCATCTTTAGTTCATTTGGGGGTGTTCCATAAACTGTTCTGGAGTTAATAAGGGCTTCTCTATGACAGAAAATGCTAAGAGCTGATCATTAACTACCAAACAAACACAATACTTTTTTGAATAAATATATAATATTCATGTATATAAAATATATACAATTAGTGCAGAGTATGCAGCTCAATTGTAATTACTTCATAAATATGAAGATCAGGTTCAGTCCCCAGCTCAAAATCACTTGATCACTTGATCAGTTGAATACCGTTATTCATCGAATTGCTCAAGAGAGCGCCAGTAACATTTCCATTGGATCCTATCACGTGCCAATGTAGCCCAATGGCATCTGGTTGATTCAGGAATATGAAGAGTCTCAAACCGTTCCCTTCAGGGTCTTTGCAAAGAAGTCTGACCATCTCGTAGTTGGGTGGCCACGTGATCTTTTGACATCCCCGTGGGATCCAGTCGGTAATGGCTCTAGTCCAGCGGTTGTCTCCAAATTGCATTACATGTCCAGCTCATCTGATTTTCGATGCCTTGGCAAACGAGACAGGGTCTCGTGATATTCCAAGCATAGCTCTTTCGATTCCTCTCTGGGAGACCCAAATAGCATTCTCATCCTGCTTTCGTAGGGCCCAGGTCTCTGAGGCATATGTTAATGCAGGGAGAACAGTGGAGTCGAAGAGATGTGCCCGAGCTGGAGGTTCTTTGTCCTTTTAGCTATTTCTTTGTTGACTTTGTTGTTTTTTTTGGGGGTCACATCCAGCCATGCTCAGGGGTTACTCCTGGCTCTGCACTAAGGGAATTACTCCTGGCGGTGCTGGGGGACCATATGGGATGCCGGGGGATCGAACCTAGGCCTGCACAGGCCAGCCACGTGCAAGGCAAACACCCTACCTGCTGGGCTATCGCTCCGGCCCCTGACTTTGAAAGCATTCCATGCAGCTCTCTTCCTCCTGCGCAGCTCAGGTTTTAGGTCGTTCATCATGTTGACTTCTCGAACTAGGTACACATAACTGCTGCATTTAGAGATGTTTGTTCCATAGAGAGTGAATGGGGCCCCTGGAACTAGTTCATTTTTCATGAACATAGTTTTCTTCAGATTCAGCTGTAGACCTATCTTTCCACATTCTCAGTCAAAGTCACCCAGCATTTGTGCCGCTTAGCTAATGTTTGGTGTTATTACAACGATGTCATCAGCGAAGCGGAGGTGGTGTAGTTGCCGACCATCTATCTTCACTCCCATTCCTTCCCATTCTAATTGTTGCATGATGTTCTCGAGGGTGGCACTGAAGAGTTTTGGCAAAATGGTATCACCCTGTTGAACCCCTCTTTTGACATCAATGATCACTTCTTTGTAGAATGGTGAGATCCTGGTGGTGAATCCATCATACAGGTCCACGAAGCATCTTGATGTATTGGGTTTGAACACCCTGTTTGGCTAGGGCTTCGATGACTGCTTCAGTCTCCACAGAATCAAAGGCTTTCTGTAAATCAATAAATGTGAAACAGAGCGGCATCTTGTACTCCCTACAAACCTCAATGAGCCTTGTTACTGTGTGGATATGGTCAATTGTGCTGAATCCTTTCCAGGAGCCAGCTTGCTCGCGTGGTTGGCCTTCATCTAGTGTTCTGCCAATCCTGTTCAGGATGACTCCTGTAAACAACTTGTAGATGACGGACAACAGGAGATGTGGTGATAGTTGCTGATGTCGTGAATGTCTCCCCTCTTGAACAGTAGAGCTGTCCTGCTGGTTTTCCATTGGGAGGGTACCTTGCATTCAGACAGGTAGCATGTGAAGAGCCGAGCTAGTGTATTGATGAGTACAGATGGCAGATTCTTCAGGTGTTCGGGTCTGACTTTGTCTGGGCCTCGTGTGGTTCCCTTCTTTACCGATGAGATGGCATGTTGGATTTCAGAAGGGAGAACGTTAGGAATGACATATCCATCCTGTGGAATTTGGTGTGGGCAGGTGGATGTGGCTATCAAAGAGATTTGAGTAGAAGTCCTGCATAATCTTCTCCATTGCCTTTCTGGAAGATGTGATAGATCCATCAGGGTGTCGAAAGGCAGTAATCTTGGTCTTATAGTTGGTGAAGGACAGGCGGACAGTGCGAATGCTTTTCCCGGCTTCTGCTGCATCTTCCAGTATTTCTGCTCTTCTGTCTTTGAGGCCTTCTTTTTTTCGCTTCTCTGCACTGTTTAGCAAGCTTGGGCGTTAGCATTTGGTCTCCTGAGGCTCGCCTCCTTGCCACGTTGGCAAATGAGCTTGAGACTGTCTGAAGACAGGCATCCTTTTTGTGTCTTTCTCTCTCTCAGCATTCTTCGCACAATCATGGAGCTGAACCAGTTGGTTGTATTCTTCATTGATTTTTTTTCAGTGGTGGTATCTTTCCATGTTGCTGCAATGGTGCCAAAGAGTTCCCAGTTGGTGGTCGTTCTGGGAGTTTTCTTCTTAAACTTTGCAGCCTTTTCTCCCCTGTTTGGGGAAGTAGAATTTTGCATGAAGGAGACTGTGGTCCGATCCTGTTTGGAATTTGGGGGACGACAGCAACATCAGTCAGACAAAAGTTGATATGGTCAACTTTGATTGAAGTTGATGTGGTCAATTTCATTTTGGAACTGTCCACCAGGAGATTCCCATGTCCAAAGTTTCGCTTCAGCCTTCTGGAACTGTGAGTTCCCATGAATGGTCTTGGTGGACATGATGAACTCAGATAGTCTCTCACCCTGTTCGTTCCATTCTAGGCCATGGGTCCCGATGTGGAGTTCTTCAGCCGATCTTCTCGGTCCTATATTGGCATTAAAATCACCGACTATGATCTTGTAGAAGGTGTGATCTTTTTTATAGAACTCCTCCAGTTCCATGTAGAATTTCTCAATTTCATCTCCTTTGTATGTGGATGTTGATTCATAGACAATGAAGATCGAAATTGCTGACAGTGGGCCAAATCTCTTCAAGTGTAATTGTCCTATCCGGTTTGGTAGGCATTCAAATGAATCAATGTTGATGGCCATGTTCGTGTTGACAAGAACACCAACGCCACCGAAGCCTCTTTTTTGTCACATGTTCCAAGGAACAATTTTTTCTCTGGTGTCAAATACAGCATGATGGGACTGAGGCCTCCTTGTCTCAGTCAGACCAATGATGTCGTACTTGATCTTTCGCGCTTGCACCATCAGATCCTCAATATATGCTTCTGATGCCAGCGCTACATAAATTGAAAGTACAGACAGTCATTTTAGTCCTTCTTTGTTTTGGCAGCCTAGGATGGCCGTGAAATTTTATCAGGCACTGCTTGTTCGCCTTTCTTACTGCTGCAGTATTAAGGGCTCATTCAGGGTCAGGAAAATAAACATTTTTGTTACTGGTTTTGACATATCGAACATGCATCGGACAGCTTGCCAGGCTCTGCCATGCGGGTGCTATACACTCATTACTTTGTGGGGGCTCTCTCAGAGGGGTGGGTAGAATATTCACAGCAATTTGGAGGTAAACTGCGAGGCTGCACAGCGGGGCTGCGTGCAACAGGCAAAGCTGGTTTCTGCTCTGCCAGGTGTATCTGTGCCTGTGGCTCAAGCATTCCTGGGCTTGAAATACTCTCCTCTGAAGGGCGGGTCTCTGCAGGGTGGGTCCTTGTAGGCTGGGTTTCTGACAAGCCGGGCTGGAGACTGGATTAGTCTGTTGGGTGGAGATCTCAAGAGCCTTGGAGTGTGGATGGTGAAGATCACTCCCAGCAAGGTGTGGGGGGTTTCTATGGGCTCTTCTGAGGCTCCATCGGGATGGTGGGCTCGGGTTGGAAGTTGCTCTCATGGTCCATGGAATGCAGGGGGTTCAACGCGAAAGCTGGTTTCTGCTCTGCTGGGTGTATCTGTGGATCAGCTCAAAATCAATCAGTAATAAATGTCACACAGTATAGTATGTACTAAACGTGAAGAGAACGAAGAATAGAAGCATGAAAACAGAATGCCTGCATCAGGAAGACAGTCCTAAGACAGTATCGCATACCTTGAATACTGAAGTTCTGGGTTCAACCTCTGGCACTGTGTGTGTAGACCTCCAAGCTGACTCAAGTGACCCTGGAGCACTGAGTTCGGATGAGCCTGAGCATAACTAGTTTTGGTACAGAAAACTAACAACAATAACAATAACAACAACTAATAGCCATTTCCCTTCCTCCTTTTCTTTCTCTCAATCTGTCACCAATGTTTTGTCCCACTTAATGAAGTTCTGCTTTCAAGAAATACTAGTAAACCCATTCACATTCAAATTTGTACCTCATCAGCAAAGGTTCTCATTTCTAAAACAGGACATTCTTCTTTACCAACAAGCATATGTCTAAATAGAATAAGTGTTTTAATATAAGATATGATGCCTGCTTATTTTAGAGAAAAAAATATTTTCTATAAACCCGAGATCATATTTTCAAACTCTATACTCATGTGGATAAAGTATTGTTCGGAGCATTGACAATCTGGGCTAGTAGGTGGAACAAGACTGGAGAATACGTGGGTAGTTTAATGCTATTTCTAGAGTTAAGTAATAATACAACAAAGTGAAGGTATGAAATCTTTCAATTTGAATTTCCTTCAGGATCAAATAGGCACAATTGTTTTGACAAGATGGGGGTTCAGTTGGGGAAGGTGGAGGCATGGTAAGAAAAGTTCAGAATAAGGCGCTTTGCTGCCTAAATAATTCATTTAGTCTCTCAGACACTGTTTCCTCATATTAGAAGAGAAACTGAAGTCACTGCAGCAGACAAAGCAATGCTTTGGCATCTGACAGACCTAAAAGTACTTGACTCACCCACTGGCTTGCTGCCTGGTCTTGATCTTCAATATACCTACTTATTAGAAGTTATTTGCTCCCAGTTACCTCGTCTGAAATGAATTGGTTAGTATTATGTTCTGTATTGTGCACCGCAGGTTAAGATACTGGAAATCTTACCTCTGAGATCTCATTCAAGTGTAACATTCTGAGTCTAGGATCTGAGTCAAAGAAGTATAAAAAATTTTAAGGCATGTTAGAATTATTATTATTATTATTATTATTATTATTATTATTGTTATTTGTTGGATGATGCCCTACTTTAAGTTCCAGCTACACTTAGTTTGCAGCCCCTCCCAGCTCTGCTAGGGAGGCTTTGAATCAGCTCTGGTGCTTGTAAAAGCCAGAAGGCCACCTGAAGTGATGCATTTCTATAGAGTTGTTTACCTGAATTCATCTCTAGATAGCCCAGCCCACAATGGGCCAGGCTGGGAAGTTTTGGCAGGTTTCTATCTATAAAATAAGCTGACAAAAAGAGAGAAGACCTCTTTTTGCCATTTCTGCTTCCCTTGGCTTCTGCTTGTCCTCCTCCTTTCTCTTTTGGGCTTCAACACATGGTGGCAGCCATCTTGGCCTACACGTAGCTGGGGCCTAGCTGGGAACCCAGAGTCCAGAGTTTTCCCTGCTCTTGGATTGTATATCAGAAGCTGTGATTGTAAAGCCCTTTTAAAACTGCGCCGGTTTCCTGAGTTTTCATCCATTCCCAGCTGGCTTTGGAGGTAGAAGGGAACTTGTTTCCTGGTATTCTTGGGGACCCCAGCGGATCCCCAAAAAATTATTATTATTATTATTATTATTATTATTATTATTATTATTATTGGCAGAGCCTGGCAAGCTACCCGTGTCGTATTTGATATGCCAAAAACCAGTATCAATTATAGTCCTCATTCCCATGACCTGAAGGAATGGTTTGAGGCTCTCCATATTCCTGGAGTGAGCAGACGTCACTAGCATGTGACAGGACAGGATGTATGGGGATGTTACTGGTGCCCACTCGAGTAAATTGATGAAAAATGGGAAGACAAGTGATACAATTGATGATGATGATGATGATGATGATGATGATGATGATGATTTACTGAGCTTTATAACCCCTCCTATTTTTGGGACAAATATACTGCAGCGAATTCAAACATGGAAGGTTTGCCTTCTTGGAAGCTTTAACTAAATTCGCAGACTGCCCCCCTTGTGGCGACTGTAGGCTGTAGTGCTTTCCTGGGATTCAATCTTCAAATGTCTGCTACAGACCCTGTGGTCTCTCTGCGTGGGGGTGGGACTCCTGATAGAAGCTGTGCACAGAATAGGTTTCTGCATGCTGACTGCAATTAAACATCTTCTTTCAGAACGTCTCTTCTATTTCTCAGTAGTGGCGATCTTCAACCAAACTACATTTTTTAAATGGAGTCCATAAATAATGCAAGAAAGAACTTGGCAACATGGTGAGTTTCCAGTTAAGTTTTCTCTTCCCCACCCTTTATTTTGGAGTTTTAAGGAAGACAGCTGATAGATGAGCTTTAATTTTTATTATTTTAGTTATAGTAGTTTCTATGAAAATTCAATACCTCCTAGCAATTTATGTAAATTAAATTTTAATTTAATTTAAAATAAATGTTCGTTTATTTTTCAGTCACAAAAAATGCAAACATTTGGTCCCAATAAAACATATAGTAATCTCATAACAAAACAAGGCTACAAATGTCCTCTTTATGCTGCGAACCATGCATTGTTCATCAAGATAAAAGAGGGGAATTTAATTGACATTTCAAATGCTGCAATAGAGATTCCTAATGGTTTTCTTCATTTGTCCTCCATTTAACACAAAAGGGACACATGGGCTACTGGAAATTATGAATGCTGCAAATGAGTTTCTCCAGACAATGGTGCTATGACTGAATTGAGTGAACCATGTTTATGAGAAGTCAACTTCTATGAAGGGAGGAAAGAAAAAATCAGACTGGTCAAACACTGAGCGAAACACAGAGGAAAGTGATGCAAAGAGAATGGCCTATTTGCTGAATTGGATGGAAATGATGAGTGGTCTATCCTCATGCTCAGCTCAGGAGTTGGATGGAAAGACGAGTGCTTTATCCTCATGCCCAGCTCAGCACCAGGCATGCATTACTCCAACCAGGCCTGATGGCTTGTGTGTATCTCATATCAACCAGCTGCAACCAGTCCTTCCCTGAAGGAAATCAGGAAAGTGGTTCTCCAAGTCACTAAAGTGAGCAAAGAACTTCAAGCTCCTGCCAAAAGATGCTGTCTTGGGCTTTTTCTCAAATCTTCCTCTCAGCTCCACTTATTTCTGCTGACAACTTCTCTTGCTCTCTACTCTTGGCATCTCCCCCCCAGCTCAGCAGCAATAGTGATAGTCTGCCCTACTCAGCTTCCTCTGCTGCTCCCGCTGAGTGACCCTTCTTCCAGAAACAATGCGCTTCCAGATTACCAAATTGTGCATGGGATTATTCACCTTGCATTTTTAAAATATGTATGTTTTGTTTTTTTAGTAAAACTGAGGTCAGGAATTTTGAAAAAAAGTTCCATCTTGCACTGCATTGCTATTTATTTATTAGTGACTGAAGAACAGCTATGTAGAGAGGTTACAGAACCGGAAGCAAGCAGCACCTCCAGAGGGTTTCCCACTAGAGGGTCAGCCTGGTAAAACAACAATAATAACATTTCACATGACTTAGTGGAAGAAGTACATAAGCCTATTGAGGACTCTTTAGTCATAGAAAGACTGAAGATCCTATGATAGAAGCAATACTGCTCAAATGAGAGCAGCTGGTTTTGTATTATTAAATATTGCCATAATATTCTCTAGCTTTACACAAGGGATTCTGTCTCCCCTCAATCCCCAACATCTGCCATAATCGAGTTGAAACATGGATTTTGAAACAAGAGAACTCCTAGAAAGATATAAGTGCCTTACCCATTGAATTATCTCTCTGTTCCCCAAATACTTAAAGCTTTTAAAAAAGATAAACTAATTTTATAATTCTAAATAGTACTTTACAATGATTGAGAATTGAAGTATAGATTGCATATGTAAAATTCACCACTTCAATGGACAAAATTTAGCATATTTTAGCATAGTCCCAATTGCTGGGCTCTCTGGTAACAATAGTTGGGATTTTGCTAAACTTATTTTTCAGTGACTGTACAATTTTCATTTTCAACCAGAAAAAGTATGGATCTCTCCACATACAAATACATGTTACTTTATGTTTCTGGAATTTATGTTTGATTTTGGATTCCAGATATCTTAGAGGATGGGAAAGCATATATCATTGTGCTTTGGGTTTGAATTCTCCCTCTTCCCCCTTTGTTTTTCCTTTTTAGTTACACTCGGAGATGCTCAGAGGTTACTCCTAGCTGTGCACTCAGGAATTACTCCTGGCAGTTCTCCAGGGACCATATGGAATGCTGGGGATCAAACCTGGGTCAGCCACATGCAAGGCAAATGCCCTATCTGCTGTACTGTCTATCTGGCCAGGAATTTCCCCTAATGAGCAATTACTAACAACATTTCTGTTGCTTAATTTCTCAACCCTTCACGTATTGGGATACTCTCATTTAAAATGTCTGTAATCAGAAAGAAGAAAGAAAAGTGCCTGCCAGACAGGCAAGCTAGGGAATGTCAATGGGGATGGTGGGAGGGATACTGGGGACACTGATGGTGGGGGAATATACACTAGTGAAGGGATGGGTGTTGGAATATTGTATGACTCAAATCTGATCATAAAAGATTTGTATCTGTGTATTTCACGGTCATTCAGTAAGTTTTAAAAACTTAAGTTTTGTTTTGTAAGTAAACACAAGATGATCTCAGTTTTCCGTGGTACATAGAATACTGGATGAGGAAATGTGTTGGAGTAAAGGGGGGTGACTAGATCACCATGGACCCCAGTGCTTAGAGAGGAAGACAGAGAAGGAATAACTCAAGGAGGGGAGAAGATAATGGGAAATAACGGATGAACAGGCAGCAGGGCTTCAGTTAGACAGGTGATTTGGGTGAGAGGTATAGTCAACTACTAAAATCATAGACTCAACAAGACTGAAAATTGGAGATCTAAGCTGAAACCACTGTACCTTTTTAATGTGCCTGTCAAGTTGACAAGAAGCATGGGGTGTGGGTTAGGTGTGGGGAGAGAGCATGGGAGGGAAACTGACACTGGTGGTGTTATTTGTTGTTGAGATATTGTATGCCTAAAATTCAACTATCACCAATTTTCCAAATCACTTTTCTTTAATGGTAGTAAAAATATTGTTTTGTAATTACCTATCTTTGTATTGTAAGTATTCTTCTTTAATTATAAATATTAGATTTCCCCCCAAAGTATTATTAAAAGTATTGTCCGGCCAGAGATGGTACATGAATGAAGGTGCTTGCTTTCAATCTCTGGGACCACATGTAATTACCCAAGCACTGCTAGACTGACCCCTGAGCATAGAGACAGAAGTGAGCCCAGAGCACTTAAAACTGTGAATCCCAAAGAAGAAGCTTGATCGCTTGATCACTTGACATCCTGTTTTTCATTGATTTGCTCTAGTGGGTGCCAATAATGATTCTATTTGTCCCTGTCAAGTGCCAGTGTAGCCCAATGGCATCTGCTTGCTCCAGGAATACGAAGAGCCTCAAACCATTCTCTCAAGGTCTTGATGAAGAAGTCTGACCATCCTATAGGTGGGCGGACACGTGACTTTTTCATGTCCTATGGGATCTAGTCAGTGAACGGCTTTAGTCCAGCGGTTGTCTCCAAGTCGCATTACATGTTTAACCCATCTGATTTCCGATGCCTTGGCAAATGAGACAGTATACCTGACTCCGGATCATTGACAGAGGTCAGAACTCCAGATTCCTTCTCTCACTTGAGTAAGGCATGATATTCCAATCATAGCTATTTTGATTCCTCTTTCAGAGACCAAATACGTTCTCATACCCTGCTTCATAGGGCCCAGGTCTCTGAGGCGTATGTTAATGCAGGGAGAATGGTGGAGTCAAAGAGATGTGCCGGAGTTGGAGGTTCTTTGTCCTTTTAGCTATTTCTTTGATGCTCTTGAAGGTGTTCCATGCCGCTCTCTTCCTCCTGTGCAGCTCAGGTGTTAGATCATTGGTCATGTTGAATTCTTGACCTAGGTACACATATCTGCTATATTCAGAGATATTTGTACCATTGAGGGTGAATGGGGCATCTGGAACTAGTTCATCTTTCATGGCATTGTTTTGTTGAGATTCAGTTGTAGAACTATCTGTCTAAATTCATGGTAGAAGGCAGCCAGCAATTGTGTCACTTGGCTAATGTTTGGTGTTATTAGAGCAGTGTCATCAGTGAAGCAGAGGTAGTGTAGTTGCTGACTATCTATTACTCCCATTGATTCCCATTCTAATTGTCGCATGGCATTCTCGATGGTGGTGCTGCAAGAGTGTTGGTGAAATGGTATCACACTGCCGAACCTCTCTTTTGACATCAATGATCACATCTTTGTAGAATGGTGAGATCCTGGTGGTGAATCCTTAATACAGCTCACGAAGGATCTTGATGTATTGGGTTTGAACGCACTGTTGGTTAGGGCTTTGATGATAGCTTCAGTCTCCACAGAATCAAAGGCTTTTTAAATCAATAAACATGAGACAGAGTGACATCTTGAACTCCCTACTAACTTCAATGAGCTTGCTTACTATGCGGATATGGTCGATTGTGCTGAATCCTTTTCGGAAGCCAGCTTGTTGCATGGTTGTCCTTCATCTAAGGACAAGCAATCCTGCCAATGCTGTTCAGGATGACTCAAGTGAACAGCTTGTAGATGACAGACAATAGGCAGATGGGGAGATAGTTTCCAATGTCGTGAATGTCTCCCTTCTTGAACAGTAGAGCTGTCCTGTCAGGTTTTCCATTGGGAGGGAACCTTGCATTCAGACAGGTAGTGTGTGAAGAGCAGAGTCAGTGTATTGATGAGTACTGATAGCAGATTCTTCAGATGTTCAGGTCTGACTTTGTCTGGGCTGGGTGCTGTTCACTTCTTTACCGACTAAATGTCATGTTGGATTTCAGAAGGGAGAAGTTTGAGAACAACATATCCATCCTGCAGAATTTGGTATGTGAGCAGGTATACGTGGCTTCAAAGAGATTGAAGTAGAAGTCATGAATAATCTCCATTGCCTTTCTGGAAGTTGTGATAGATCCATTAGGATGTCAGAGGGCAGTCATCTTGGTCTTGTATTGGCGAAGGACAGGCAGGTGTTGCAAATGCTTTTTCTGGCTTCTACTGCATCCACCAGTATTGGTGCTCTTCTCTCTTTGAGGTCTTCCTTTATTACATCTCTGCACTGTTTTGTGAGCATGGATGCTAGCTTATGGTTGCCTGAGGCTTGCACATTGCCACGTTGCCAAATGAGCTCAAGAGATACAAAAGCAGTCCACAGAATGGGAAAGCACCCAATACCCATATGATAAGGGGTTAATATCCAGGATATATCAGGCACTGGTAGAACTTTACAAGAAGAAAAAAACAACCCCATCAAAAAATGGGGAGAAGAAATGAACAGAAACTTCAGCAAGGAGAAATTCGAATTGCCAAAAACATATGAAAAAATGCTCATCATCACTAATCACAAGAGATGCAAACAAAACAACAATGAGATACCACTTTACACCACAGAGACTGGCACATATTCAAAAACAAAACAACAAGTGCTGGCGTGTGTGGGGAAAGGGGACACTCATCCATTGTTGGTGGGAAGCCGGCTGGTACAGCCTATCTGGAAAACAATATGGACATTCCTCCAAAGACTAGAAATTGAACTCCCATTTGACCCAGCCATACCTCTCCTGGGAATCTACTCTGGGAAACCAAAAATACTCAGCGGAAACACCATCCCTACTTTTATGTTCATAGCAGCATTATTCACAATAGCCAGAATCTGGAAGCAACCAGAGTGTCCGAAAATCGATGATTGGATAAAAAGCTTTGGTACATGTACACAATGGAATATTATGCAGCTGTTAGGAAAAATAAAGTTATAAACTAAAGCTATAAATGGATGGACATGGAGAAGATTATGTTGAGAGAAATTAGCCAGAAGGAGAGAGACAGATACAGAATGACTGCATTTATTTGCATGGCATAAATATATATATATACATATTATGATACCAATATCCAAGGTCAAGTGAAGCATATATCAGGAGGTCTTGTCAAAGGTGAAAATATCACAAACGTCTGGGAGTCAGAGGTTAGGTAAGACAGAAAATGGAACAGGGGCTAATAATTGTGGAGGGTACTAATGCCAACCTAGAACTGAGCATGAAATAGAGGCAAAAGGATACACATGACAACCTTTTAATGTATGTTCTGTAATCCATAGACTGGAAGGGAAGGAAAAGAAAGAGAGAGAAAGGGAAAGAAATAAAGAACCGCCATGGCGGTGGGCTGGGAAGGGGGGGGAACCGGGACATTGGTGTTGGGAGATGGGCACTGGTGGAGGGACGGGTGCTGGAACACTGTATGACCAAAACCCAAATATGAACTTTTTAATTGTATATCTTTGTAATTGTAGAAATAAAAATAAAAAAAGAGTTGTTTTTTTTTTTCTTTTTGGGTCATACCTGGCAATGCTCAGGCGTTTCTCCTGACTCTTTGCTCAGGAATTACCTCCGGCATGCTCAGGGGACCATATGAGATGCCAAGGATTGAACCCTGGTCTACCCCATGCAAGACAAACACCCTACCCGCTGTGCTATCGCTCCGGCCCCGAACTTGAGCATTTTTGAAGATAGGTGTCCTTTTGTGGTTTTCTCTCTCTCAGTGTTCTTCACACATTTATTGATGTGCTGAGACCAGTTGGTTGTATTCTTCATTGGTGATGTCAATGATGACATCATCCCATGTTGCCGCTATGGTGCCAAAAGAATTCTCACTTGGTGGTCATTCTGGGAGTTCTCTTCTTAAACTTTACAGTCCTTTCTTCCTTTTCCATGAAGTAGAATTTTTGCAGGAAGGAGATGGTGGTCTGATCCTGTTTGGAATTTTGGGATGACAGTGCCATCGGTCATACAAAACCATCCACTGAATATGGTATGGTCAGTTTCATTGTGGAACTGTTCACGAGGAAATTTCCATGCCAAACATTTAGATTTAGTCTTCTGGAACTGTGAGTTACCATGAATCGTCTTGGTTGACATGATGAACTCAGTTAGTCTCTCACCCTGTTCATTCCATTCTAGGCCATGGGTCCTGATATGGACTTCTTTGGCAGATCTTCTCAGTCCTATATTAGCATTAAAATGACCAACTATGATCTTGTAGAAGGTGTGATCTTTTTAGAACTCTTCCAGTTTCATGTAGAATTTCTCAATTTCTTCTTCCTTATATGTGGTGCTGGGACATGGACAACAAAGATAGATACTGCTGGCAGTGAGTCACATCTTTTCAAGTGTAATTGTCTGATTATATTTGTTAGGCACTCAAATGTTTTGATGCTTATGGCCAGGTTTATGTCGATAAGGACACCGACACCACTGACACCTCTTTTCTCGCATGTTCCAAGGAACAGTTCTCTGGTGTTGAAAACGGGGTGATGTGATTGATGCCTTCTTGTCTTGGTCAGACCAATGACATCATACTTGATCTTTCACACTTGCACCATCAGGTCCTTGATATGCTTCCGATGCCAGTGTATGTGCATTGAAAATACAGGCTGTTGTTTTAGTCCTTCTTTATTTTGGCAGCCTAGTTTAGCCTTGAGATTTTATCAGCCTCTCCTTGCTAGTCCTTCTTAGTGCTGCCATATTTAGGGCTATTTCAGGGACAGGGGGATGAGAGCCATTGTTTTTATGGGTTTGGGCATATCAAATATGCGACAGACAGCTTGCCAGGCTCTTCTGTGCAGACGGGATACTCTCAGTAACTTTCAGTGCTCTATGACAGGGCTGGGTAGAATAGTCTTGGTAATTTATAGATGAATTGTGCAGCTGCTGTGCGGCACTTTTGCAACAGAGAGAGAGCTGGTAGCAGCTCTGCTCGGTGTATCTGTGTCATTGGTTCAAGCTTACCTGTGTTTGAAATAGGTTTCTCTGTAGGGTGGGTCTCTGACAACCCAGCCTTGAGATTGGCTTTCTCTCTAGGGTGGATCTCTTAGGAGCTGTGGCGTATGGATGATGAAAAATGTTGCCAGCAAGGTGTGGGGGTTCCTCGGTATTCTTCTAAGGCTCTATTGGGATGGTGGCCAGAAGTTGCTCTCCCTCCCAGACCCCTTGGGGACAATGGAGCACAGGGAGTGCAACGGTAGCAGGCCACTAGTGAAACACAAGATACCAAAACCAAAAATATTTTCACACAACTTGTGAGCTTTTTCTTGATAGTGTCTTTGACATGGAAGTGAATTATAATTCGATAGTCTGATTAACCCATTTTTTGGCTTGCTTGTTTAGTGTTTTGTTTTCTGGGTTTTCCACCCCAGAGACCTGGTATTGTTCAGGGAGGTAATGAGGAGGGATGAAACCCAGAGCTCTGTATATTCTAGGCACACATCCCTTCCTTGGACTATCTCTACCTTCCTAATTTTTTCCTACAGTAGCTTTTACTTTGAGAGTTTTGTCTCTTAACAGTTAAATTCACAGTCATAAAGATTTTGTTTATTTCTAAATTTTCTTGTAAGAATTGTAGAAATTTTATCTCTAGTATTTAAATATTTAGTGTATTCTGAGATATTTTGTCATAGGATATTATTAAGGGGTCCAAATTTATTACTTTGAATTTAAGTATCCAGTTATTCCAGAATTGTTGGTTAAAACATCATTTTCCCTTCATGATCTTGACATTGTTGAATTAATTTATTCCAGCTGTATAGGTCTATTTCTGAACTAATATAATTCAATTATGTTCTAATTTGATAGCGTAGTACTGTCATTAGTTTTGAAACTATGGTCTAAGAGTCTTCTAATATTGTTCATTTTTCAAGATTGCTTCACTCTTTTGGATCTCCTACAATTTCATTAGGCTATTCCACATAGGATCTCTTTCTCCATTAGGATCAACCCTTCTACTTCCATTAAAAAAAAGAAACTATACGATTCCAAAGTTATTACAGTGGGTAAGGTAATTACTTTCACATGATGGACCTGGGTTCAATCCCCAGCACTGCCTAGATTTCCGACCCCACAATACCCCAACACCACCAGGAATATTCTGAACTCAGAGTCAAGAGTAACTGCTGAGAGCCAGTGGGTGTGGATCAAACACCTCCAAAGAAAAAAGAAAAGGAAAATAATAACAAATTTATTTCAGGATTGCAGTGATCCTGATCAAGGTATGTCTGCCCATTTATTTAGGTGTTTTCATTTATCCACATTTAATAGTTATCAGAATACAAATCTTTCCTCATAACTATTTTTTAGTATTGTATTTTTTGATGGTCTGGTATATATGTTGGATTTTTTAACTCATTTTTAGGTGCTCATTGCAAGCACACGGTGTTAGAACTGAACTTTATGTGTTTATATTTTGCAATCTTGTAGAACTCGATTATCAACTTTTTGTGTGTGTTTATGCCTTGCATGTATGTTAATAGCATATTCTCTATAAAATATTATGATTTCAGGGACCAGAGCAATAGCACAGCAGATAGGGCATTTGCCTTGCATGCAGACAACCCAGATTCGATCCCTGGCATCCCATATGGTCCACCGAGCACCGCCAGCAGTAAATCCTGAGTGCAGAGCCAGAAGCAACCCCTGAGCATCACGGGTGTGACCCAAAAAAGCAAGAAAAAAAAATTATAATTTCACAAGTTTTTTTTTGTGTTGTTGCTTGTTTATTGTTATGAATAATTATGTTAGGTCATTCTCATGACCTAATATAATGGTTTGAGGCTCTTTATGTTCCTGGAGTGAGCAGATGCCCTTGGGCTCTATAGTATGAGACAGGACATATGGAAATGTTACTGGAGCCCACTTGAGCAAATTGATGATGAACGGGAAGATAGTGATAGTGATAGTTGCTTGTTTGTTTGTCTGTTTTTGGGCCCCAGCCCTGCTCAGAGCTTCCTCTTGGCTTTGTGCTCAGAGATCACTCCTTGTGGGTTCAGGGAGCTACATGGGATATTGGGGATTGGATATGAGTCATCTATATGTAAGGCAAATGTCCTACCCACTGTACTGTCACTCCAGGCCCCAGAAATATTTTTCAATCCTTCCTTTCTAATATTATGTACTGCATTTATTTTCCTATATAATTGCTATCACTAGAGCCTTTTTTATAATCTTGAATAGAATGTGAGGATCTACATCTTTCTTTTGCTTTTTTTGAAGGAAAGAGACTTTCCTACCAGTACTAAAATATAGTCAGTTTACTTTTCATCGATGTTGTTTATTATATTATGTTTTATTATTATGATTCTATTATATGAGGAGGAATCATTTTATAATAAAAAACTTACTTTAGTTCCAGTTTTATGATTGCTATCAAGAAAAGATCATGGATACTATGAAATTCTTTTTTGGTATCTATTAAAATTACTATGTGGGTGTTTTTCTTTTATCTTATTAGTGTGGTATACTCTGCTGATTGGATTTATAGGTTAAAGCTAAAATAAATCCCACTTGATTGAAGTGTAAAACCCTGTACGGTATATGATTATATAATGCCTGACTTGATCTGCTAATATTTCAGTGAGATTTCAAATCTACATTTATAAGACATAATGGTCTGCAAAGTAAGCTAGAAGAAGGACAAATAGAAGATGATTTCACTTCTTCCACATATAGAATATAGAATAGCAAGATGAGGAAATGCATGGTATTGAACAGGATAACTTGACCACCCTTGAGCCAGATATAGGAATGAGGAGGACAGAGAGGGAAGAAACCAAAGGGGTGTACGGGGCGAACAATAGCCCAGCGGTAGGGGCGTTTGCCTTGCCGCACGCGGCCGGCCTGTGCCGGCCCTGGGTTCAATACCCGGCATCCCATATGGTCCCCGAGCACCGCCAGGAGTAATTCCTGAGTGCAGAGCCAGGAGAAACCCCTGAGCATCACAGGGTGTGACCCAAAACCAAAAAGCAGGAAAAAAAGAAAGAAAGAAAAGAAAGAAAGAAAGAAAGAAAGAAAGAAAGAAAGAAAGAAAGAAAGAAAGAAAGAAAGAAAGAAAGAAAGAAAGAAAGAAAGAAAGAAAGAAAGAAAGAAAGAAAGAAAGAAAGAAAGAAAGAAAGAAAGAAAGAAAGAAAGAAAGAAAGAAAGAAAGAAAAGGAAAGAAAGAAAGAAAGAAAGAAAGAAAGAAAGAAAAGAAAGAAAGAAAAGAAAGAAAGAAAGAAAGAAAGAAAGAAAGAAAGAAAGAAAGAAAGAAAGAAAGAAAGAAAGAAAGAAAGAAAGAAACCAAGGGGGTGTAGTAAGAAGAAGCAGACAGGGAGTAATGTGGGAGGGGTCAGGGGCATTGAGTGCATCAATGATATAGAGGGGGTGTTATATCTAAATCTCTGAGTCAACAACATTGAAAGCAGGAGATCAAACCATACAGCCAAATTTAAAAATGTGCTGTCAAAGAGTCATACTGGGGGTGGGGTGGGGTGGGAAGTGAAGGGAACCTGGTAACACAGGTGGAAAGATGCTGGCACCAGCTATTGGTGAGACTGGTGCTATGAGACATACTATGACTAACACTCAACTATGAATAACTTAGTAAATACGTTTCTTAATAATTTTTAAGTGATCTGTAATTTTAGTTGCTAAGTCGTTCTTTTTTTATTTCTTTCCTCAGACGTTAATTCTGACCTCAGACAATTAGTTAAAAGTTGACTTTCTAGGGCCTGAGAGAAAGTACTGGGGTTAAGGGAGCTTATCTTGTGAATGACTTTGGTTGACTCCCCCCTTGAGCACTGCCTAGAGTGATTCCTGAGCACAGAAAGCCAAGAATAAACCCCAAGCACAGCTGGGTGTGGAAAAAAAATAACTTCTTGGGCAGGAGATAGGTCACATGGTAAGAGCAAGTGCCTGGTCTACTCAAGACCCTGTGTTCCATCTATGGATGCATGTGGCTTCTGATCCAGGAAGTCTGGAATTAGGTTTCTGGGTCTCACTCACTCTGACCTCCAAACACTAAAAATACTGCTGCTGAGAAGTGACCCTGGTTTCCTTGAGCACCTTTGACTGTGGCTCAGTAAAACTAAAGTACTCTCCTTTTTTACCTCTCTTATGTTTCCATCGTATTTGTGAAGAATTGGTGTTCATTCTCTAAAGTTGGCCTTCTTCCACCTTTCTGTTAAGACCCTCAATAACTGGGTGATTCCACCCACCTAGGTGAGGATAATCCTCTTTATTCAATCTGTTGATTCAAGTGCTAATCTCTTCTAGAAACACCATGACAGACAAAACCAGAAATAATACTTTACCAGCTTTCTGACCATCTGTTAGCACTTTCAAATTGATGCATAAATTTAATTGTTACAAATCATTCATTCTAATTTATGTAAAAGTACATAAAATGAAATTAAATCTTCCCAAACCATGTTAATACACTGTATGTCTATATGAAGATATTAAATATGTATTCAAATAATTTTAACAATAAATTGTATGTTTTCTTCTCTATTCATTTACTTTTATTTTGAGTTCCCACATCAAATAATAGTTTGAAATCATGTTCTTATTTATTTTAATTTCATACTTATTTTATAATCATTTCTGTGTGCTTTTATTAAAATTTTATTATTAAAAGTTCTGTTTGCTGCCTAAAACTTTTGTATAATTCATTGACTTGTAGCAGATATTTCCTATTTAACATTAGATTCACTTATTGCTGATTTGCAATTATGAGAAATCTCGGTCATCTCAGCTTTTGTTGCATCTTTAATTTACCAATATATTTTTAAAGTGAAGTACTGAATATTTTTAATATTTCATGTGCTTGATAGAAAAAAACACATTTTACTAATCTATACATTTACTTTTGTTAAATAAACTTTTGTTTACATCATCTCTAGTACACATAATTTTTTTCTATTTTATCATCCAATTTGGAACACATTATATTATGTGGAACTTTTGTGATTTTTGACTGGATGAACTATTATATAATATATATTATAATATATATGCATATATTATAATATATATATGTCCTTGCTATCCGAGAACCCTGTAACTGTAGTACCCATCTGTTTCTCAGTTTATTTCTTAAATCACAAACAATTCTGGATTGGAGACTTTGAGTGAGATGTTTTATACTGAAATTTATTTAGTCCATCAGGTTTGAAATCAATTGAATGTACTTAATTACATTTTACCTAATACTTAGCTAAATCATAACAGTGGTTCATCTATCTGCTAGAATTTATGAAGAATAATGATACAATTATTGATAATTTGAGGTTTAAAATACGCATTTGTTGTTTTCTTAATAAAATCAATTTCTTGGGCTAAAATGTTTATTATTGTTTCAGGTTGCAATATATTTAAGATTTACTCTGTAAATGATCTCTGTGTTTAAAGGTATGCACAGCCTCTTTCACGGCACTACCCTGCCTTGTCCCATAAAACAAACTTTTACAATTTTGAAGAATGGTGTCAATGATCATAAATACGGGCCAGTCCAGGAGATAATCAACCAGACTGGAAGGTTTAGTACTAGGTTTAGCATCTAGAACCCTGGAATTGGAGCACCAGCATGGTGTGGAGTCTGTTATGCTCTATATAGAGAATCACCATGGTCACCCCAGCAGGAGTGCTGATATCCCCAGGATATATCTGGTAGTACTGCCGGTAGGCATGTGGGACTAGAATTCAAATCCATGTCCTGTCACATGAAAAACATTCACTCCTAACCACTGCCCCTAAGTCAAATGAAGAAATATTTTTATAAAGAGTATTTTTGCAAAGATTTAGACTAGTATTTTTTTATAATTTCATAAATTCTTCTTTGTAATTCTAGTATATAAATTAACTAAAATAATATAATCACAAAATCCTAGGAAGTGTATGAGAAGGGACCTAGGGACCTAGTGACCTAGTGGTGGACAGTTATTGGAGCTCTGCTGCTGGGTGTGGTACAGAGAAAGCTTATGCTTAAAACTTCGACATTAATGCCAGTATAAATGACAATATCTCAATAACGAAACAAACCAAACCAAAAAAGGTCTTTTTACTATGATATTAAGAGTAACAGCTCTTCAGGAAAATTGAGCAAGCATAAAATACTGTGAGTGGTGTTTTTAGGATGCCAGAAATGAACACGAAAACTTTTCATTTTCATCTGCTTATACTTAACAACTTAGTTTTCACCCCCACTATATGCTCCAATTTTGGAGAAAGCATCAGCAAAGCAACACAGTAAACTAGATTTCTGATAGACCTACAGACCTGCCAAGGAGATCTGAGGTTTTCTTTATTCATCAGCTTTATAAAAAAAAGTAAAATTGCTAGGGAAGTCATTTCAACTCATTGTATATTCTTAGAAAATGTGCTTTAACAAAGAAAATGATATCATTTTCAGAAGTTAATAAAAGTACTATGCTAATTTGCCTTCACAAAAAGGTTTATAGCCTATATTAGAAAACAAAACTCTGAAAAATCTTGAAACAATAACCCTAGAGGAGATAGTTTTCCATATAAATATAAAGGAACCATAATCTAAAATACCATGAAATAGCAAATTGATTTTAACTAGTGTTTTCAAATATTCCTCACCTTGCCTTCTTTACTCTGCAAAACTTTAACTTGAAAAAGAATAAGGAATTGTTCAAAGAAATTATAAGCTAGTATTACAATGAAACAAACTCATAGTATTTTCAAGCTTGCTTTCCTCTCTGGACTATTGGCAAACAAAGTTACAAGCACTGAAATACAATATTCTCCCAACTGAAGAGGAAAGGGGCAGAGTAAATGACCTGGATAATCTACATAGTCCATGTGCAGTCGGGGACTAATCTAGAGCTTATTATAATAGAAGTGGAAGAGCAAACAATGCCTGTATTCACAATCCACACAGTCTTTAGAACCATTTTGAACTGATGGTTCACTGCTTACTTTTGTACAGAAATACATTTTTAAAGCTGGAAAGGAGGCCAGAGAGAGGCACATAAACGACACTGAATGTGGAATTCTGGAATAATGATACTTATTTCTCTTCTGAAACATCCTGCTAAAAAGAAAATGTTCCTAATGATGGTATTCACTTAGCCCTTTGACCAAAAAAAATTAGAATGGGGCTGGGCAGAGAAGGTCACCACATTTATGGGTGAGAGTAGGAAATCTGGGACACAAAGAATAAGTTGTGATTAAAAATAGTTAAATTAATTGAAGTTTTCACCATCAGTAGGGTTTGGTATTAAACTGGAAGACATCTCTTAAACATAGTTTTCAAAGACTTTAGCAGAATAAAGCAATCTTTCCATAAGAGCCAGTAAGCTATGCTACTTACTGATGATGCAGCTCAACGCAGGACATATATAACCCTAGCTCTGGTTCCTAAGCTGTATCTTATAAGAAATAAATTAGGCAATTAATCAGGAATAATTTCAATTGTCAAGGTCTATACAAATGATTTATGTTTTTGAAATAATATGTTGATTGTTAGCCTATGTGACCATTCCTTAGGGAATGTGAAATTGTTAAACAACATTAAAACACAGACTGTTATACCTAGTGGAAAGTTTGAATAAAAACAATTATATTTTATAAGTTCAATACCTTATGCCATAGAATGGCATTTTTGTTAGTGACCTATTTTTTGTTCTTGCAGGAGATTGTCTGTTTAACACATTGTCTGTTTAACACAGAAGCAGGAGATTGTCTGTTTAACACAGTCTTGTAATCAATACAGAAAAGGTGTTCATAATGATAGAGAATAAGAACAGATAGTAAGTGGTACTTATCCATAGAATATAGTTGAAAAGAGCCAAGATATTTGTGTTCAACACCAAGTTAATGAGAACTAGAAAATACAGGTAATGAGGTAAGTTATAAAACCTGACCTGATTTTCAATAACTTTTTATGTCTCTGCAATTAACATAAATATCTTGGTCAAAGTACCTTTACAAAGGACAGACCAAAAAGAAGCCAGATAAAATTGGATCATGGTCAAGAAAGATCCCCATTGATAAAATATCTCTTTGAGCCAGAGATAATATAAGTAAAACTATAAAAATCACTGGTTTTAATTTTTAATTTATTACATTATTATATGCAAATATAAGTGTGGGTACATAGGGATAAATAATTCTAGATACCAATACAAAATTAATGTTTTTCTATAATTTGCATTATCTTCTGTGGAAGAGTCAGAGTAGCAAAATAAACACAGGGTCAATATTTCATTCTCATCTCTCATTTACTTCAATTATTCTTCATTCACAGTTTATTAATTATACAAAATTTTTTAGAAGCCCTCATGCTGTACTTACTGTTTTTGGTCCATGAAATATACGTCAAGAGTCTCGATTTTTTAAAAAAATCTATTATCTTATCAATGGAGGATGGATTTAAAGTTGATCTCTAAGCAATCCTCTTCCCATTATATCACTATTACCTAGAAATATTTCACATAACTCACCCAGAGGTTTGAACCTCATGAAGTGTATATGGATTATCAATCTGTCTTTTGTTTATTGAGTGTGAGATTATGGTTTAATTTTGTAAACCTCGATGAGTTTAGTTACTTAATATTTGCTAAGAAGTCAAATGTCTTTAATTAAGTATAAAATGAGCACGGCTAAATTAGTATATTTTATTTGCTGGGACCAGAGAAGTAGTACAGTTGGTAAGACACTTGCCTTGCATGTGGCTGACCAGAGTTTGATCCTTAGTACCCCATATCATCCCTTGAGCTCCTCCAAGAGTAATCTTTGAGCACAGATCAAGGATAAGCTCTGAGTATAAGAAAGTGTGCCCCCTCCCCACAAAGACATACATACACACACACACACACACACACACACACACACAAAGATTTGTTTGTCAATGCAATGTATTGGATCTTCTGTTTTTATTCTCATTTTGGATCACACCCAGCGATTCTCAGGGGTTACTCCTGGCTCTGCACACCTGGTGGTGCTTGAGTGACCTTATAGGATGCCAGGGATCAAACCCAGGTCGACTGACAAGCAATGCAGTCTCCCTACCTGCTGTGTTTATCACTCTGGCCCCTCATGATGGGTCTTCTTATAAAACAAAAAGATACAGCCATAACAAACTAAGGTAGTTAATTTGACTTATAGGGAAATTATGATAAATATTAAAGCCTCAAAGAAGCATGGCAGTTACTGCATAATTACTAATTATCTACCTGTCATAGCTTTTAGTTATATTACTTGGACTGTAATAAGGCAATAAATTCAGGAAAGCTTGAATTTTGGCATAAGAAAATCTGGCATAGACAATATAGCTTATAAATAATCCACGACAATATTTTCTTCCATTTTGCAATGGCAGCTGAATCATCTTTCAACAAGCCAATCTACCTCTCACATTTGCACACATTGAGCTAACATAGAGTAACAGGAAAAGCTATAAGCTAGTTTCCCTTCCCATCCCACCACCCAAGCGCTCTCTTCCTATCACATGATTGCTAACCTTTCATATGAGGTGTAGGACCATCACCTTCTCCTTTGCATCTGCTCTGAACAGAGGGGGAGAGAGAACATATCTCTCTATATTCTCTATATTCTGAACCAGGCTTTTACTCCTGCAGCTTATACTGCTCTTTACCCATATGCTGCACATTATTAGAGAACCGATCTTTCTATTTGCCTGACAATGTGGATTCTGGGTGGCCCTTTAGGCCTATTTCCAGAGAGAACACTGAGGTAGCCCCTTGATGTTTCCTGAACAGCAACAAAGAGCACAGACTCTGGTTTTGTTCACACCAGGCTTAAACTGCTTTGCTATATTGTGGCTTCTTGAGCACGTTGTTATTTTTTCTGAAAATTTTTCTATCTGCTCTATAGCTGGAAGAGTATGAATCTGCTCTATGCTGTTGAATATAGAAGAGAGCTTCAGGCTGAATACTATGGACTCAGCCTATCCTGTAATCAAAGGCTGCTCCTCCATTTACTGTTATCTGGCTTCAGGCAATTGCTTTCACATTCTATGTGCTCTCTTTTCATCTCTAAAGTGGGAAAATTTACACAGCCCTCACTGAGAGGTTTTTTAGCAATTAAATGAGTTAACAAAACTATGTCACTAAAGTAACTGGGAAGTGACTGTAAGGTATCAGCAATAGTGCTTATAATTTTTGTAAACATTATGTGAGACAAACTATTTCTAAAAATTAAAAATGTCCTGGCACATAGAAACAAAGATGATGAGAATATTATTTTATTGCTATAATTTTAAAATAGCACTAAATAAAATTTACTTTTATGTGCAAGAACTGGATCCCACGGGATGTCAAAAGATCAAGTGGCAGCCCACCTACAAGATGGTCAGACTTCTTCGTCAAGACCCTGAAAGAATGGCTTGAGGCTCTTTGTATTCCTGAAGCAACCAGATGCCATTGGGCTACACTGGTACGTGATAGGGTCAAATGGAAAATTACTGGCGCCTGCTCGAGCAAATCGACAAATAACGGGATGGCAAGTGACCAAGTGATCAAGTGCAAGAAACAAATTACACAATAAAAATGTAATACTGGAAATATTAATGAATATCAATAAGTAAGATAATGGGATGTTGCATATGTTGGAACAAAGTAGAGCAAAGTTCATATATGTTATCATTATCATGTCATTTTAATTTCTATTTAATTGCTATATCTACCTTATATTTCATTTCTCTATCTGTTTAATTTCCAAATTATGCTTTGTTTTATGCTACTAACATGACTAAGACTGATAAAAATATCATGAAAATTCAATGATTAAGTGTTTGCAATGTAGTTTTCTTCACATTTAAATAACAGTAAAGAACAAATAAAAGGAAGAACAAGTATTATACCGTGCTGACTGGTCAATATATCTTTATGAGGATTTTCATAGAGAATATCTTACTACTGGCTCACCCTGATAGACTGAGCATAAGATCCATAATAGAACTGATGCAGGTGGGCCCCATTATGTGAGGCTTATGTGAGGCGGGAAGGGAGAGAGATGATCACTTTCTCCCCAGTCACCTCTGTTGCCCAGAACAGGCTGGGCAGGCTAATGACTGATAAAGTCTGCAATGAGCCCCTAACGGGCGTGGGCCTGAGGTGGCCACCAGCCCCCCGAGGTGGCCATCAAGCCACACTTGATGTCCACTTGATCACTAGGCATGGGATTTGATCCACACCACCCAAGATTTCTCAGGAGCCACGGACTCAGGTTGGAGTGAGGAATTGCTCTTTGCAGGAAAAGGAAAGTCAGTCCTAGGGCCTTTACTTAGGGTTTCCTCAGGTAAACCTTATCTTGTCTTCCTTGCAGAAAAATAATTTTCAGGGGTAGATGAGCAGTGAAGTAAAACATATTTTGTTAAGGAGTTATTAGGATGGGGAAGGAGGGAGGGTGAGAGAGAGTAACATGCTCAAGGGAGAACCTGGACTACTCCAAAGGTGGAGGGTGAGCCCTGACTGACTTCCAAAGGGGCTTTTATCTTCTTGGGCTGGAATGCTCTGGAATATTCTGCTGGGCCATTGAAGTTTGATGGGGGTTAAGGGCTAGGAAACATTTGATGGGGGTAAAGGGCTGGGTTGAAGAGGTGGATCCAGCTTCCTCAGGGTCTATTATTGGTTATTGGGTTTTATTAGGTCTTCATTCCTGGTTCCAAAAGATATCAGCTTAATGGCAACAGTTCACTGCCATGCAGGACCTCCCCCATTTGCCTGTCTACATCAGTACCACAATTTTGATAGTATTTATAAGAATTCAAAAACCTACAAGTGACCAATAACATAGACCAGAGGGCAAATATAATCTGATTTATATTTAAACTCAGAATAGGCATCAGCATCAACAGTTGTGCAATCAAAGTTATCTCTAGATTAAGTTTATGGCTAATAACAATAAATACATAAAGATAAAATTGAGATTTATCAGAACCAAGCATCATTATTAAATGATAAAATATAATGTTATATGTGGAAAAACAAATAATATGTATGTAAAAATCTACTCAAATTCACTTTAAAATGACAGATTACAATATTATAACAAAAAACTTTAAAGCAGGCTACATACTGAAAATACATTTCACTTATATCACTTCACTTGTCTTCCCACTGTTCATTGATTTGCTCAAGTGGGCATTAGTAACATCTCCATTTGTCCCTGTCACATGCTAGTGTAGCCCAATGACATGTGCTTGCTCCAGGAACACAAAGAGCCTCAAACCGTTTGATCAGGTCATGGGAATGAGGTCTATTGTGGTTACTATTTTTTGGCATATCGAATATGACATGGTAGCTTGCCCGACTCTGCTATGTGGGCGGGATACTCTTGGTAGTAGGTAGGCTCACAGTTCTTGCATTTACTGATGTACCAGTCAGTAACTCTCCCTACATACTAACTTTTCCTTTTACTCATAGTCTTATGTGAAACCAAGTTTTTCCCAAGGTTAACTCAACTTCTACACCAAGTCCGGTGAAAGAAATCACCCAGTATGAAACTCTGTCCCACTTTTGTGCTACAAACTTCATTTTGCTTCTTCAGTGAATCACTGAATCCTCCTTCATTTTTAAGCGCATAATGGAAAACATATTGAATTATAGAATAAACCAACTGAACTGAAATAGAATTATATAAACAATAAATAAAATTATGATGTAAAAAATACACATGGTCTTGGCGATGGATTGAGAGTACAGTGGATATGTTGTTTGCCTTGCACAGGGCCCACCACGTTTCAATCCCCAGCATACCATATGCCTGGCCCCCCAAAACCACCAGGGTAATTCCTTAATGTGGAGCCAGGGAGAAAACCCTGAGAATACCCACCATTTGTGGCCCCAAAACAAAAAAATATATAGAAATATGGGTGTGTTGGCTCCCCGGGCAATGTGCGGAAACACTCAGTCCCAGGATAAAGGGTTGGAACTTTCGCCAATGAGGCTAAGGCACACAAAGCCTCTGACCTGCTGCCAGACTACTTCCACCCAGCTCTTCCAGACGATACTTCTTATCCCCTCTACCAGGAATTTCAAAGGATGCATAAGGAACTCAAAGAAGCAATGGAATACAAAGTCAATAAAATACAAGAGGACCTGAGAGTAGAATGAGTAAATTGCAGCCCCAAATACAAGCAGAAATGACAGATATTAAAAATATGGTAAGTGAAATGAAAAAACACACTGAAAGGTCTCCAAAGCAGAGTAACATGTGCTGAAGAAAGAATTAGGGATCAGTGAAGATGAGGTCCAAAGTTCTCTAGATAACAGCAGAAGATGGCAAAAAGACTCACAAGCAACTAACAGACTACCAGAGAAAATCAGGATGAAGCCAAAAGGAACAACATACGCATCATTGGGGTCCCAGAAGGGCGAGAAGAAAAACCCTGATGAAGAAGAAACTGTCAAAGCTATCATGCTGAGAAGTTCCCTGAAATGAAGAATGCATATTCCCAGATTCAGGAGACCCATAGGATACCAGCTAAATGATATCCCAATAAGAACAATCCAAGACACATCCTAATTAAAATGACGAAAACAATAGAGATAGATTACTGAAAGAAGCAAGATCAAAAAGGAAATCACATACAATGGAGCATCCCTAAGATTTACAGCAGACTTCTCAGATGAAACACTCAGAGCCCGAAAACAATGGTGAGATATTGTGAAAAGGCTCAATGAACTGCAGGCCTCACCAAGAATTCTTTACCTGGCTAGACTGACATTCAGATGTAAAGGAAAAGATACACAACTTCATGGATAAACAACAACTCAGGAACTTCATAGACTCAAAACCAACTTTAAAAGAAGGATTGAAAGGTCTACTATAAAAATAAAACAGAATCCAAAAACACAACAAGTTTAAACAGAAAGATGGCACAAAAAATCCAATGACAATAGTCTCTCTCAATGTCAATGGTCTAAATGCACCAATGAAGAGACAAAAGTGGAAAAATAGATTAAAAAATATTTTAAACATTCTGTTTAATCATCCAACATTCTGTTGTCTACAAGAAACACATCTGAATAACCAGAGCAAACACAGACTCAAAGTCAGAGGCTGGAAGACCATTCTCAATGCAAACAACTCTTCCAAAAAAGGCTGATGTGGCCACACTAGTATTTGACTATAGACTTCAGGCTGAAAAAGGTTAGAAGGGACAATGAGGGCCATTTCCTAATAATTAAGGTGTATGTATATCAGGAAGAAATCACACTACTAAACATATATGCACCCAACGAAGGGCCAGCAAAATACATAAAAACAGCTGTTGCTAGACCTCAAAGAAGACATGAACAGTAGCACAATAAGAATTGAGACTTCAACACTGCTTTATCAACTATGGATAGATTGATGAGACTGAAACTCACCACAGAAATACTGGCTCTGAAGGAAGAAATGGAAGAAAGAGAGCTATTTGATATATACATGGCTTTTCGTTCCCAAAATGCTGAATACACAATTTTCCAGTGCACATGGAATATTCTCCAAGATAGACCACATGCTGAGCCACAAAGCATACCTCAATAAAATAAAAAAGATAGAAATCATGTCAACTGTCTTTTCAGACCTGGGACATGGCGAAAGCAGTGTTAAGAGGAAAGTTCATAGCTCTGCAAGCAATCCTCATGAAAGAAGAAAGGCATACATAAATAACCAGACTCACAGCTCAAAATATTAGAAAAAGACCAACAAAAGGAGCCCAACCCAGGCAGAAAGAAGGGAAGTAATAAAACTTAGAGAGGAAATCAATGACCTGGAAACCCAAAAAGCACCAAAGATTAATGAAACCAAGAGCTCGTTTCTTTAAAAAAATAAACAATATCGACAAGCTACTAGCAATACGTAAGGACCAGGAAAAAGAGAAACCAAATAAACAGAATCAGAAATGAAAATGGTGACATCACAACAGAAATTACAGAAACCAAGAGATCATCAGAGATTACTTTAAGAACCTATAGCCACGAAAAAATGAGAACCTAGAAGAAATGGATAAATTCCTGAAGTCCTATAACCTCCCACGGATGAAAGAAGAAGACCTTCAACACTGGAATAAGCCTATCACCAGAGGAAATTGAAACAGTAAGTAAAAGTCTGCCCACACAAAGCCACAGTCCAGATCGTTTCACTAGTGAATTTTACCAATTTTTTAAGGAGGACCTACTGCCTGTCCTTTTCAAGCTCTTCCAGGAAATAGAAGAAACAGAAACACTCCCAAACAGCTTCTACGATACCCTGATACCTTCTTCCTGATACCCAAAGCAGGGAGAGACAAACACAAAGAAAGAAAACTACAGACAAATCTCCTGATGAACGCAGATGCTAAGATCTTCAAAAAAATACTAGCAAACAGAATCCAAATACTCATCAAAAAGATTATACATCATGACCAAGCAGGAGTCATCCCAGGAATGCAAGGATGGTCAAATTCGCAAGTCAATCAACATAATACATCATATCAATAAGAGAAAAATAAAAATCATATCATTATATCAATAGATGTAGAGAAAGCATTTGACAAGATCCAGCACCCTTTCATGATTAAAACCCCCGAAAATGGGAAATGAAGGAACATTCCTCAAGATAGTTACAGCCATCTATCGAAAGCCACAGCGAGTATCATTCTCAATGGGGAAAATTGAAATCCTTCCCCTAAGTTTAGGGACAAGACAAGGTTGCCCCCTCGATCTCTTTTATTCAACATAGTACTGGAAGTACTTGCCAAGCAATCAGAGAAGAAAAGGACATTAAGGACATTAAGGACATTAAGGGCATCCAGATAGGCAAGCTGTCACTATTTGCAGATGACATGGTATTATACTTAGACAACCCTAAACCTCTAACAAAAAACTCCTAGAAATAATAGATGCTTATAGTAGAGTGGCAGGATCCAAAATCCATACCCAAAAGTTGGTGGCTTTCCTATATACAAATAACAAAAGAAAGGAAAGAGATATTAAGAAAAAGATCCCATTCACAATTGTGCACAGAAAATTAAATACCTAGGAATAATTTTGATGAAGAATGTAAAGGATCTTGACAAAGAGAACTACAAAACATTGCTAAGAATTAAAAGGGGACACAAGGAAGTGGAAACACATTACCCACTCATGGATTGAGAGAATCGACATTTCAAAATGGTAATACTCCTAGAGCTTTATACAGATACAATGTCATGCCTTTAAGGACACCCATTCTTGCAGGACTCCTAAGAGCCTCTGTATCTGCTCTGAATTGCTGCCTGCAAATCACTTTAGATAAGGGGGTAGTCTAAATGTGGCAGTTTATCTGACCATGTATTCTGTAACTAGCTGGTAAAATATTCTCTCATGCTACCACAATCATGGGACTAGCTAAATCTTACCAGCATATTTGCCTGCCACGTTGGATCCCAAATAATTAGAGTAGAGAGAAATGCTGTTTGCCTCTGAGCAAGCAAGCATGGCCCCTGAAAATTCAAAGGCAACTAAAATACAAAACTACCATGAAGTAGATGAGACTTGTGAAGGCTTGGAGAAATGTTTAACTGATACTAGTATTAGACTTTGGTACAGAGACAAGCCATCTTGGAAACCCCCTTCTATACTCTATAAAGGCTTTTCCAGGCAGATCTTGGCTCAAGACACTGGCATATAAAAGGGCCTAGGTGAGGTGCTGGGAGAAATTACCTGAGGGCATTTGACCCTCCCTGCTTTCCATAATAGTGGGAGGGAGGTCTGAGTTGCAGGGGATAAAACTAGCCTGCTTCCTTCTCGCACTCTCTTTTTGAGCTCTCTATTTGTGAGCTCGCACCCCTTTTGGGAGTCTTGTCTTTGTCTCCCTCTTTTACAGGGCCTTTATACGTGGTGGCCGCCATTTTGGCCGACATGTGGCTGGGGTTCTAGCCAGGAATCCTAAGCACAGGGTTTTTCCTATTGTGCATTTGTATGCCTGAACCTGTGATAAGTAAAGCCTTTAAAAAACTTCATGGATTCCTAAGTCTTCATCCTCCCCGCCGGCCCCGAGGTAGAAAGGAACTCACTTCCCGGCACTCGGGGACCCCGGCAAAGGTCCCAGACAACCCATGACATTCTTCAAAGAAATTGATCAAACACTTCTGAAATTTGTATGGAATACTAAACCCCCACTGATAGCTAGAGCAATAGTTGGGAAAAAGAAGATTGTAGGCATCACCTTTCCAACTTCAAACTCTAGTACAAAGCAGTGGTAATTAAAGCAGCATGGTATTGGAATAAAAACAGACCTGTGGACCTATGGAGTAGAATTGAGTATCCTGACAATCAGCCTCAAATACATGAACAATTAATCTTCTATAAAAGAGGGGAAAAGTATGAAATGGAGCAAGGAAAGCCGCTTTAACAAGTGGTGCTGTGAAAACTGGGCAGCTACATGTAAAAAAAAAGAACTTGGACTCTTAACACCATGCACAAATATCAGATCAAAATGGATTAAAGATCTCAATATCATACCTGAATCCATAAAGTATATTGAAGAAAATATAGGAAAAACCCTCCACGACATTGAAGCTAAGGACATCGTCATAGAAGAAACCCCACTACGAAAACAACTAGAAGAAATGATAAAAATATGAGACTATATGAAACTAAAAATCTTCTGCACATCAAAAAAAAAACAATGACCAAGATACAAAGACAGTCCACAGAATGGGAAAGAATATTTACCAAATACCCATCTGATAAGGGGTTATAATCCAGGATATATCAGGCACTGGTAGAACTTTACAAAAAGAAAATAGCCAACCCCATCAAAAATGGGGAGAAGAAATGAACAGAAACTTTGGCAAGGAAGAAGTTCGAATGGCCAAAAGACTTATGAAGAAATGCTGGTCATTATTAGTCATCAGAGAATTGCAAATCAAAACAACAATGAGATATCATCTCACACCACAGAGACTGGCACATATCCAAAAGAGCAAGAACAACAAGGGCTGGCATGGATGCGGGGGAAAGGGGACTCTCATCCATTGTTGGAGGGAATGTCGACTAGTACAGCCTTTTTGGAAAACGATGTGAACATTCTTCCAAAGGCTGGAAATTGAACTCCCATTTGACCCAGCCATAGCACTCCTGGAAATATACACTGGGAAGCCAAAAATGTGCAACGGAAACACAATCCCTATTTTTATGTTCACAGCAGCATTATTCACAATAGCCAGAATCTGGAAACAACCAGAATGCCCGAGAACTGGTTACTGGGTAAAGAAACTTTGGTACATCTACACAATGGAATACTATGCAGCTGTCAGGAAAAATGAAGTTATGAAATTTGCCTATAAATGGATGGACATGTTGAGTGAAATTAGCCAGGAGAGAGAGACAGATATAGAATGACTGCATTTATTTGCATGGCATAAATATATATATATATAATATATACATATATACATATATATATATATATATATACACACATACATATTATGATACCAACATCCAAGGTCAGCGAAAACGTGGATCAGGAGGTTTTGTCAAAGGTGGAAATTACCACAAACATGTGGGAGCAGAGGTTAGGTAAGACAGATAAGGATACAGTGTGCCAATAATTGTCAAAAGTGCTATTACCACATAGAACTTAGCATTAAATACAGGCAAAATGATACACATGATAACCACTAAGTATATGTATCACAATCCACAATATGTAAGAGAAGGAAGAGAGAAAGAGAGAGAGGGAAAGAGAAAGAGAGGAAAGAGATAAAAAACCTGTCATAGAGGCAGGCTAGGGGATGAGGGAGGGAATCGGGGTCATTGGTGGTGGGAAATGGGCACTGATGGAGGGATGGGTGCTGGAACACTGTATGGCCGAAACCCAAACATAAACATTTTTGCAATTTTTTATCTCATAGTGGTATAATAAAATATATTAATATATATATAGATATATGTATACTTTTTATTAATATTCAATAAATCTAGCAACAGATCTAATTATTATCATAATTTCAAAGTTATGGATTTGCTATGCTATAATGTGATGAAGAATGATTTGAAATGAATCCTAAACCACAGGAACTGCTACAATTTACAATTCTGAAGAGTTGTTCCTTATATTGATAATTGAAAGAAATTCCAAATACTTTAGAGGTTTAAAGAGCGCATTTCTTCATTTCAGGAGGCCATTAAATAACCCTTATAAAATTCTATACAAAAACATAAAAGTACATTTATAGTGCCTCAAATGAGTTTTGCTTGGTAATTTTGATAACTGAAGAAAGGAGTCTCTGTTCCTCACATCACAAATCTAAGGGAAAAAAAACTTACATAATCTGAGACCCCAACCTTCAGAAGTAGATGTGCTCAAATAGACTGGAGTTTGTATCTTTTCTGTTTTACTCTCTAAACTTCATTTTTTTCTCATCTGTCAATTAAGTGTAAAAATGTATAATTCACAGTGTGAATTAAATCCTATGTATATTATTATCTTAGGTAATAGAGCACATATACAAAAATCCATCCATCACTAGCTATGTGGCCTGGGACAGGACTTCTCACGTTCCTGAATCAAAGTGCAGAGGTTTTAGCTATAATTTTAATATTCAAGTGAGATAGAACATATGAAAGTACTTACAAAATAGTAATCACAGAAAACAAGCTTCAAAAAAAATGACTGCTGAAAATACATGAAGGCTTAAATTATATTCGTGCATCATCTTTTTTTATAGTAACTAAAATATTACATGTAACAGGGATATAAACATTATTGGGGAAGCATAAAATATACAAAGAGACATGAAATGAAATCATATTCCTACATATATATGAACTAAAATTGAAATTCAAAAGACTACTACGGATTTATACACTGCAACAGAACTCAAGAAAATGGCCAACCATTACACCGAGAAGGTGTTATTGTACTCTTAAACCATGTGGCGGCTTAAGAAAATTTACCTTATATCAGTTCAGCTATGTTGGCCCTCTGTATTGACTGTTGACAGGACACTGAGTTTGGAGATTAGGGCCTCCCAAACAGTGCTTAAGGGGTCCAGGAACCAGTACCTCAAAAGTACTCAGTACTGGCTTTGTGGTCAGGGATCCCCCTTTGGGCTCCGGGAAACCATAAATGGTGCCAAAGAATTTGGGTTGTCTGCATGCAAGGAAAGTGCCCTACCCACCATGCAATCTCTCTGACCTAGACTTGACTTTTATTGAGGTACAATTCTTTACTTTTTGTGAGTTCCATTGTGCATTTAAGAGATTGTTTTGTTTGGTGCTATATTTAGGTTGCAGATTTTGTTCTTAAGTTTTAACCTTCCATATTGCCTTAAGTATATCCTCAGTCTAATTCCCTTTTTGTCACTGTCTGAATTCAGAGGTCTAAGATTCCCTCCCTTCCCCCTCCACCAGCCATCTCTAGGGCAGGCATGGTCCCCCCTCTCTCTTCCTTTTCTTACATGTAATTCCTTTTTTTTTGCTTTTTTTTTTGGGGGAGGGTCACACCCGGCAATGATCAGGCATTTCTCCTGGCTCTGCACTCAGGAATCAAACCTGGCGGTGCTTGGGGAATCATATGGGATGCCGGGGATCGAACAGGGGCCATCATGGGCTGGCCACATGCAAGGCAAACTCCCTACCCGCTGAACTATCACTCCGGCCCCTCCCTTTTCTTACATGTTGTGGCTTGCAATATATACATTGATGGGTTATGTATATCTGTTTGCCTACGTTCAATGCTCAGTTCTAGTCTGGCATTACCATTTCCAACAATAATTAGCATACTAGTTCCTTCTCTATCTTACTTAACCTCTGACTCCCACACACTTGTGTAGAGAATGCTATCATTTTATTTATTTATTTTTTTTAAAAGAATTTTCAGTTTTAATTAAAAAAGAAAAAGGGAGGAGGAGGAGGAAGGAAGGAAGGAAGGAAGGAAGGAAGGAAGGAAGGAAGGAAGGAAGGAAGGAAGGAAGGAAGGAAGGAAGAGCAGAAACTTAACAGCATGAACATCTCTCCAGGAATAGTCTGCCCAGTCCCAATTTGGAGCAACGATACAGAGCTTCATGGAAAGGCAATAACTTAGGAAATTCACAGCCTTGAAACTAGTTTTGCAAGACGTGTTACCAGGGATTCTTTAACGGACAAGATAAACTTCTCAGTACTTGGCACTGAGCACAGCACTCATGGTGCTTATGGTAGCTCTCTACTAGAGGAGGAAAAGTTTTACTTCTTGCTCTCTAAGGGGCTTTATATATTTTGGATAATTAATTAACATCTTATTTATATTGAATATTCTATATCTGAGTAGGTTTTTTCCATACATCCATTACAATTTTTTATTAATTTATGTAGATATGCTACAGTCTTTATAATATTTTCTAATATAAATCTAATATTCAAAAATAAAGCTAAAATTCCCTTAGAGCAAAACACAATTTGTATTTTTGTATGCTACATGAGGTGGTGCTCAGGAGTTACCCCTGGTTCTTTACTCAGGGATCACTCTTGGTATTGCTCAGGGACCATATGGGATGTAGGGGATCAAGCCAGAGTAAGTCACTTACAAAGCAAACAGCCTACTCACTGTACTATGGCTCTAGTACCACAATTTATACTTTTATAGTCCTATTCACATTTCCCTTTAAATGTTCTTAAATATTCAGTGTGCTAATAATCATCTGAAATGATAATACCAGCCTAGAACTGAGTACTGAACATAGGCAAAGGGATACACATGGTAACCTCTAAATGTATGTATTGCAAGCCACAATATGTAAGAGAAGGAGAGAGAGAGAGAGAGAGAGAGAGAGAGAGAGAGAGAAATAAAGAGAGAGAGAAGGCTCAGTGAGGGGGCAGGGAATCAGTGGACATTGGTGGTGGGAAGTGGGCACTGGTGGAGGGATGGGTACTGGAACACTATGACTGAAATCAAAACATGAACTTCTCTGCAATTGTATATCTCCTGAGTGCAGAGCCAGGAGAAACCCCTGAGCATCGCCGGGTGTGACCCAAAAAAGCAAAAATAAAATAAAATAAAATAAAATAAAATAAAATAAAATAAAATGACATAGGAATACCAAGAGAAAGAAACTGAAAGGAGAGAAGCAGGAAGGGGTGGATGGAGGGAGGGAGATGAGAAAGGTGGGGCAGAGGCTCAGACGCACTGTGGAGGCCTCCCATAACTATCATAACCACAGTACTAGAGGGTCTGAAAGCTGAGATCCAGACGACAAGCAAATATAAAAATATGCCTGTCAATGAGGCAGGCTGGGGAAGGGGAGATAAACTGGGGCATTGGTGGAGGGAAGCTGACACTGAGACGGGATTGGTGTTGGAAATTGCATGTCTGAAACTCAACTATGAATGTTTTGTAAACTATAGTACCTCACTAAAATTGTTTAAATAATTAAAAGATATTTCGGAAAGTGTCATTGAAAAGATATCATATGCTATTTATAGATATATTCATTATGCCGATACTTTACAGACATTCTGGATTTGTTCCTTCTTCTGAAAAGTCTGTGGGGCTTCTCTTTTTTTCCTAGTAAGCAATTCAACAACTGGCATAATTACTTAGAAATAAAGTAATCATTCTTAGAATCTTCAGAAGGTTAAATATGTTCAAAAGAAAACTAGGAATGAATATGAGAAACCTCTGAGAAAACACAGGAATGAATATGATAGAATTTTCAATGAGTAAATCTGGAACCATCTGACCAACAAAGTAATAATATTGACTAAAATATAAAATGCAAATCAGTATCAAAGTTAATGACTCAAATAAATTAATTAATAATTTAAAAGACATTTCTCTATCTTATTTAACATAGGGGTAATATTAAGGTGGCATATTCACATTCTATAAATATCTCAATAATAATTGCTGCAGGTAAGATTCACTGATTAACACTGAAATTTGCATTCAGGGAAAATTGGCTGCTTAACTCAAAGTGTTAATCATAAAGTATTCATTACTTACAAAAAATAAAATATAGAACTTATATAGCAGAGAAATCCTGCAGATTTCACCTTAATCAGTGATAGTGATCAGGATTAATAGTACCAGGAAGACATATTTATGTCATGGATCACCTGATCGGATGCCATAACAGCAATAAAAATTTTTAGGTATTCTTGGCATGCACTGTAGAATCTCAGTGTCAGCATGAGAAAACATCAAATCTAAAGCCTAAATACTAGATATTGTCTAATAATATAAATTATGATCGCTTAATAAAAATATTTTAAAAGACCTATATGTTTTGGATACATCAACATGAAAATAATATACTAGCACTCCTAAGAGTGCCAAAGATTTAAAAGACAAGGAAATTTGTACCCTTGTATCAATAAGAAATGTTGGAGATGCCTCACCTTGGAGTATGTTTTAAAAGATGTAATTTAATGCACCATGGGACCCTGCATTTCCTTCGGGAACAGAAAAATTACTTCAGTGAAAAGATAGTTACATTTGGGGTTGGAGTAATAGTACAGTGGGGAGGGCATTTGCCTTGCATGCTGACAACCCAGGTTTGATCCCTGGAATCCCATATAGTTTCCTGGGCACCGCCAGGAGTAACCCCTGAGCATTTCTGGGTGGGACCCAAATAGCCAACCCCTCAAAAAAAAACCTACAAAAAAACACAAAATAGTTAAATTTGACAAATGTCTATTTTGAAATGTATCTTATCATGTTAATATTTGTTTTCTAGTTTGTATAATATCATTTCCTTATTCACTTTAGTCTTTGAACAGTGTCACCACCTCTAAGAGAAGACCCACATGAGTTTTCCTCCCATCTCTCCTTTTTTTTTTATAAAAAGCAAACCTCTGATTTGCTTTTTATATTCATTTTACTATGTATTATATAATAAATATACTATAATTTACTTTTAATATTCATTTTATTATATATAACATAGTAAATATACTATATATTATATAGTAAAATATATCATATATTAAATTATAAATTAAATAGTATAATTTTAAAATGTCAGTGACTAATTAAAAACTTTAAATGACACAATCAGGGGGTAAAACTATGACGTCTTAGCCAAAATATCTAACAGGCATTAACATATGCTAAATTGCCCTGTGTGCTGTGTTGTCAGCTCCTACAGTGCTGACAACACTTCTCATAGCTGAAGTGACAACACTCTCAACACTTCTCATGAGAAGCAGCGTACTCCTCCATCCTTGGCAGCCTGCTTCGCTTCTATGGAATCTGAATACTTACTTGCTTTCAGGATGCTTCTTGGCTCCAGTTAGTCCTCAAACTCGCTCTTGCCTGCGAGTTACCAACCACTCTAGAGCTCCAACATATTAACAACTTTGAGAGAATGTGGTTATGTCCCTGGAAGAGTGGAATAGAGTCAAAGATGAGGTTCCCCCTCATACCTTTGTACTCTCTTCTGGACCTTCTACCTTGTTGAAACGCGAGACTTTGTGAGACCCAATTTTACAGAGAGGGAGAAGTAACCACAAAGAATTAGGGTGCAGAAAGATTTCTCTCCTGCAGAGTTCAGAGTAAACATAGTAACACACACACATGCACCATAGAAACCCTATATTCCTGAATATTGTGAATCTTTTTCCTTTCTTCATTGACTCCACAACCACGCCCTTTACCCAGAAAGCAATGTGAGACAAAGTGTTTTCTTTCCCCATTTTTCTGTTGTTCAGACGAGATACATCCACTCATGAGTGCTTGGCTGAGGCCTGAATTGCCAGAGCTGCTCCAGTAGAATGCTTCCGTGTTAGCTTTAACAGGATTCCGAAAGCATCAAATTTGGCTTTTACGATGTGACTTGGGCTGTTTAAACGATGTGTCTCTTTATCCTCCAGGGTAATGTAGGAGGTAAGTATCCTATCCATTAACCACACATATCTAAGGACAAGCTATGCTTCTCAGGGTAGTGTGGCCTAATCCACACTAAGGAAGTAAGGCAACTTTTAATTGGGAAATGTCTGCCCAACTGGCCTCCCCAGAGCAGAGGAAAAGTTCCATACTTAGAGCACTATTAGTTCACCTTTGTTCTTTTGCCAGCTTTTAGTTCACTCCAGGTCTATGAGGGAATAAGAAATGGGATTCATTAAAGATCGCCTACCAGCTAAATACTAATGCCCATCACTTTGCTAGAGAAAAAATATGCAACAAAAAAAGTATCTGGAATTATTTTATTTTCTTCTCTAACTGGGTCAAATTTTGGAGATGGGCTTTCTGTAATTTGTATATGGAGAAAGAGCCTTTGTAAATAAACCCTAAGAGTGGAAGATGGAGTGGGCGGACGGATTTTGTTACTCCTTAAAGTTTAATTTTAATTTCATGTTGTAAAGCAAGGAAATAAGATCATGAGAAGGAAGTTATCACCTTTCCATACGTTTTTCTGATGTTTTCCTTCAGTTTTAGTTTAAATTCTGCAGCATTAATAAAAAGTGATTTGGAGAAAATTTTTATTTGGAATTAAGATTAAAATATATTACATCATATGCAGATGTATTTTATGCCATTAATGAAATTTTCTTTTTTCAAATGAATAATCTTTCTCTTTTTTAGTCAATGGGAGTAATTACTGAATGAATTTTTTCACTTTCTAACTCTGGATTTATTTATTTATTTACAAGAATATTTCTGAAAAGGAAATAAAAGATTGTTTATATGTTTTAAAGAGTTCCCTGGGATAACTGGGTGGAAGACCGTTTCTGATTTAAAATATGTTTTGTTTGTTTATGACATCTTACTTCACACAGTTATTCATAGTTGTATTTCAGGCACACATTGCTTAACACTTATCTTATCCCACTGTAAATTTTCTCCGATATCCCCAGATTTCCTCCCACCATTCTACTTACCTCCCTGATAGGTGCATTTTAAAGTTTCATTGTTGTAATACCTTGGATTAATTTTAATACCTTGGATTCTCCCATCCAGTTATTTTATATTCCACAGATAATTAAGGTCATTCAGTACATGTCTTTCTTCTTCTGACTTACTTTGCTTAACATAATATACTCAAGTTCCTTCCAAATTGCAGAGACTAGCATAAGTCTATCCTTTAGTGCAGCTGCATAGTAGTCCACAGTGCATATATCATATCCTATTGTGTCCCATTGTGTATAAATACTTCATTATATTGAATTCCATTGTATATAAAGTCATTATTCTCTCATCATATTTAGATACCCATGTTGATTCCTAGTCACTCTAGGATTGTCTCATGAATAATGGTGTACATGGGGCCAGAGCAATAGTCCAGCAGGTAGGGCTTTTGCCTTGCACATGGCCAGCCCATGCTGGCCCGGGTTCAATCCCCGGCATCCCATATGGTCCCCCCAGCACCACTAGGAGTAATTCCTTAGTGCAGAGCCAGGAGAAACCCCTGAGCTTTGCTGGGTATGACCCAAAAAGGCAAAAAAAAATGGTGTGCATATTTCCTTTTGAATTAATTTTTGTTGTTGTTGTTGTAGGGTTGCTACCAAGAAATGGAATTTCTGGGTCGTCTGGCAGTTCTATTATTTTTCTGTGAAATCTCCCTGCTGCTCCACCAGCAGTGGAGTGAGTTCTTTTCTTGCATCTCAAAACACAGATTACCTTTGACAATGGAATCTTATCATTGGAAGTATATTTAAGGTTCATATTTTTGCTGCACTCTGCTAATATTTTCCTCAGGGTATTTAATGAATTCTGATCTGAGCTCAAGGTTTTTGATTCATTTTAAACAGAATTTTGTGTGAGGTGTAAAATACTCTTGTAGCTTCATTTTTCAAAAACATGCTGTTATGCAGTTTCCTCAGCGCTTTGCTGAAGAGGCTATCTTTACTTCTCTTCAGGTATTCAGCTTCTTTGTCAAAAGTTAGTTGATCACAGTTCTGGGATTTTGTATTTGGCTACTTGATTCTAACACATTGGTTAAAGATTATATCCATATTTTAATACCAGTCTGTTTTTATCACTATACCTTTCCAATATTTTGGCACCAAGCTGTTTTTATTACTATAACTTTATAGTTAATAAAATACATCCTAACTTCTTAATTATTTTATGGCTTTTGCTATTAGGTCATCTTATGATTCCATACAAACTTTATTATTCACTGTTCTTAGTCCTTGAAGAGTGTCAGGAATTTGGATAGAGTTGACTCTACATAAGAATTTATGTAGAATAATCATTTTCACAATATTGATTTTTTCCAATGGGGAAAAACTATTTCTAATGACAAAGCAAATGTGAACTGATTAATAATAACTCCACAGAATTTCAATATTTTTGTGATGATGTAGTATATATTGTGGGTAGCAATGAGGAGAAATGTATCTGCTTGGATTCAGAAAGACTTGTAGCTAACACTGTCCTTATAGATGGAAGAAATTATTGAGCCATAATACCATTGCTACACATTGAATTTGCATAATTGAGTGCCTACTGGGGTGAACAACTGGGATAAACAGTTATGGAAGGAAGGAATAAGAATCAGAAGTAGGCAGAAATTAAATCCAGCTCTGTCTGTCATACTTTTCATCTCATTTATGGACACTGAAGCTAAAATACTTCTACAGTTTGATGGTGTTCCTCTATATTCCTCACTGGATAAAGGTTACAAACAGGAAGAGCTACAATGCTAGGGGACACAACTATCCAGAGTTGAATATCACTGAAGAGGTCAGGAAAATACTCTTAACAGATGGGGCATGTTCTTCCTTAAAAGAGTCTAAGTAAGGAATCTCTACTGATCTCAATTCTATCAGCTTCAGTTTCCTGATAAGAACTGAATGAAAATCAAGTGTTTCATAGGGCTTGGAATTCCATAACATCACAATGGCTATTAACTTTCATTATTATTCAAAAAGTTATGGTAAAATTTCCAAAAAAAGAGAAAAGTAGAGAGAAAAAACGCCTGCCAGAGAGTGTGCTGGGATGGGGAGTAGTGGGAGGGAAACGGGGGACACTGGTGGTAGGAAACGTGCACTGGTGGAAGAATGGTATTAGAACATTATATGGTTGAAACCTAATCATGAACAGCTTTGTCATAGTGATTCGACAAAAAGGTATTTAATAAAAATATACTGGGAAAATCAGATGTTTTCAAAAGGCTCATTCAAACAGAATGTGGAGACATTCCCTGAAAATAAGAAAGTGTTCCTAGGCATTTTCCCTAGAAGCAAATCTGTGGTGACAACATAATAGCTTTACATATACAAACAATTCTAAAAATCTTTGGAGTGCGCTGATGATCGGACTTGAGTCAGTTGCCTAGTTATGGACCAAACTAGATGTCAAGGAGTCTTGGATATAGTAGATAAATAAATTTGTGAAAAACTAAGAACAGACCAATGAATATGATAAAATTGCATTATAGTTACCAAAACTAGTAGAAACTAAATCTTTTTACTGTTCTCATCACAAAAAATAAAGGACAATTATGTGACATGTTATTAACACAACATCTTTAGCACTACATCATAATACAATGTATAAATGTAATTTAATGTATACACTAAACTCACTTGTATCTCTTGTATCACTTGTCTTCCTGTTGATCATCAATTTGTTCCAGCGGGCACCAATAACATCTCCATATGTCCTGTCACATGATAGTGTAGCCCAAGGGCATCTGCTAGCTCCAGGAACCTAAAGACCCTCAAACCATTCCATCAGGTCATCTATCTTCATCAATGGGGATGAGGTCTCTAATTGTTACTGATATTGGGCATATCAAATATGACACAGGTAGCTTGCCAGGCTTTGCCGTGTGGGTGGGATACTCTTGAAGTCACCTCTCATCTCATGCATTTACTGATGAACCCGGCTTGTCATCAGCTCTTCTGATGGGTGGAGCTCTGACGAGAGGGGAGTCTGGATGTGAAAAATGGCGCCCTCATGGTGTGGGGGATCCTCTAGCTTCTTGCGGGGCTCTGCTGGGGTGGCAGGCCAGGGCTAGAACCTGTCATCCCTCCCGGGTGCCTCGTGATCAGCTGAGCACAGGGAGAGCCAGTAGCAGTTCTGCCCTGTGTATATGAGTCTCTGGATCAGCATACCTGGGCTGGGCTTGAAAAAGAGTGCTGCAGAGTGGGTCTGTGACTAGCTGGGCTGTGATCAGCTCTTCTGTTGGGTGGAGCTCTGACGAGAGGGGATTTTAAATTAAGAAATATGAAAGAATTTCCCTATCATTTCAACTGTCATTTCAACTGTTCTAATACTCACATTAAATGGTCAGATGCAAGGAAGCAATGGATTTAAAGAAAAAATGAAGATGGTACTGAGAAGTAAAACAGTTGGTCATCAGGAAATTAGAAAACGAAAAAATAGGGCTTGAGCAATAGCGCAGTGGGGAGGGTGTTTACTTTGCATGTGTCTGACCCAAGTTTGATCTGTAGTAACTCAAACAATCCTCAATCTCCTCTAGGCTTATCCCTGAGCACAAAGACAGGAGTCAGCCCTGAGTACTGCTAGGTGTGAGCAAAAACAAACAATAAAACCCACAAAACCATGAAAATAATTTTCTTGTATGTCATCTTAATAAAATAAGATTAGTGGATAACAGGGGAGAATGATTCTCAATCTGAATTTAAGCACTTATTTCTGTTGGTAGGGAGAATCCTCACTGCATTTTTTTTTCGTTAAATAGGGAAAATGGAGTAATGTAATGTTAGGACAGTACTGGGAATCTGCCTAATTAGCTTGTATCTCAGGAATGTTCTAGTCTAGAATAGACAAGGCTACACTAGGAAGAAGGTTCATATTTTAAATTTTGAAGGGAAGTGAAGCAATTTTTTACTACTCCTGGCTACCCTCAAGCTTACTTACTACTGGTTCTGTCTGTGCTCAGAGAAGTTCTTGCCAGGGCTTTGGGACTATATGTGGTACAGGGAATTGAACCTGAGTTTGCATCATGCAAAACTAGCTCTTTACCTGCTGTATTATCTTCTGGCCTTTATATTTTTTATATTGTTTTGTGCAAATTTTAGGGATTTTCATACATGTAGTCAAATCCCAGTTCTTAATTTTATCCACTGTGTATGTAGTATTCTTCTCAGTGAAGAAATAATAATGTCAGAATATTAGGTCTTACGTGATATAATATTGTTTAGGAGCAACTTAGAAATAGAACATCTGAGTGAAGAAAATTTTTTATTGCATATTTATAAATTACTATGTATTATATATTAACATTATTATGCATGCAACATTATAAACAGTGTATACTGAGCATAGATACACTCTATCACAATATTTTATACTCTGTCGGCCAGGAAAATAACATTTGTAGAAAATTTCATCTTCCAAATGCCACTTTCATTCCAATAATTTATTGTTGCTAGCTTTCCAAAGAAATAGAGTTTACAGAAAACAAGAGTAAAATAACAGTTTACTAAAAGTGCTTCAGAAGCTCTAAAATAATGTTGCTGTCTCAGTTGATGTGCTGTATATCCCAACTTTAAAGATTCACTTGAGTAGTTTCATTCACATTAACTTTTAAAGTTTAAGTGAAGATACAAATTCTGCATTCTCCAGGAATACAGATATATCTTTAGTCTCTGGGACTGCCTAAGTAGTCTCTTCTTTTCAGCTTTATAGTTTGCAGTGGTGAGCATCCTAAAGTCCTAAAAATTATTAAGAATAAAGAGATGACTAAGGAACTGTCATTTTTCTTTGCTTTTTTTGGTATACACCTGGCAATGCTCAGGGTTACTCCTGGCTTTGCACTCAGGAATTATTCCTGGTTCCGGGATCAAACCCTAGTCAACCTTGAGCAATGCAAGCACCCTACCTGCTGTGTGCTATTTATCGCTCTGGCCCTAGCTGCTCTCTAGACTTGAGGAAATAACTCTCATCTTTCCATCACTAAATATCCTTAACGACTTCGCAACTTTTTCTCCACCTTCTGGGAAAATTTTGCCCTGTAAGCCAGGAAAATATTTTCTCTTGGGTCACATTCAAAATGGCTGATATTCTTTTCCATTATCCAGTTGCCTTCGATGTTATGCTCGTCTCCTCTATCCACCTCTATCCTGTAATTCCATATTATTAGATCTCCTTTAGTTTTGAAAAAATAACATTTACTTGCATAAACTTTCCCTCTCTTGTAATAAAACCCACGGAGCGCTTTGGTTCCCAGCAGGCAGCCTTCTTTTTTACCTAATTTTTTCTCATTATCTTAGATTACTACAAAATTCATTAATGTATCTAACTGTTCTTTTAATTTCTCCTTTCTTTTTTTGTCACACTTGGCAACACTCAGTATTTACTCTTGTGTGTGCACTAAGGGGTCACTCCTGGTGGGCTTAGGGAACCAGGTGTGATGATGGAGAGCAAATGTAAATTGACTGCATGCAAAGCGAGTGCCCTATCCTCTGCACTATCACTTCAGCACTTCTGGTCAGTATTTCCTAGATCTTATATCTTAGTAGAGGCAGTTGTATAAAATTTAGTAAAGTAGCAATTAATTTTATTTCTTAGGAATACTGTATTATGAATAGTGTGCTGCTTTTTGAAAGTCAGTGGAGACTTTCCAATCATTTTTTGATCTAAATTTAAAGTTAAAGAAAACTTTCTTTGGTTCTTTCAGCTCATGCTTGTGTCCAAATAGTTTGTCCAAGCAAAAAAATATTTATCGGACTATGACTGATAAATATTTATTGGTAATATTATTTATTAATATTTATTACCTCGTATTTTTACCTCTGAACTTTATGATTATCTTCTCTGAGAGTGAAAAAGCATATAAAATGAAAAAGGTCTGGTGGCTTCAACTTTCTATAATAACAATCTGTTATTTATTAGTTTTTATATTTTTTTCCTGAATAAGGGAGTGTTGACAACAAGTCTATAAAATGGGCTCATGCCTTTATGTGCATGCTTCCAGCAGGTGAGGAGAATGCATTTTCAGTTTCAGGAAGTGAATCTGGTATGTGTCCAAAGTTGCAGTATCAAAGTGATGTGTAGATGACAGAATATTTCTGCATAGATAGGTCTCTATGAAAGTTTGCTAGCATACTGCTAGTACTATCACTGTACTGAGAAAGGCCACTAAAGCTATTTGTTTCTTCAATGTTCCCTTCTCTTAACTCAGCATCTCTAAAAATAGACCATATGGGTAGAAAACAAGAGATTATTTCTCTCTTGAAGATGCCTTAAAGTGGAGAATTGATAATATTTTGATTATGTTTTTCTTTCTTGGCATTGAGTATCCATTATGTCTGATGATTTTAATATTAGTGATTTTTATACAGTGTGTGATTTTTTTTTAGAGCTACATGGACTAAGGATGTGGCTCAGTGGCAAAATGCATGCCTTGAAATTGAGGAACCTGTGTTTTATCCCTGTCATCTCACACACACACACATTTGTGCATGCATACTCACACACACACAAAGACACATAGATAGACTAAGACCTAAAGATTTATGGACATTCCTGATACTGAGTGATAGAAAAATCACTGTCTTCCCGTTCCTCATCGATTTGCTCGAGCGGGCCCCAGTAACATCTCCATATGTCTTGTCTCATGCTAGTAGAGCCCAAGGGCATCTGATTGCTCCAGGAACATAAAGAGCCTCAATCCATTCTGGAATGAGGTCTATAATTGTTACTGGTATTTGGCATATCAAATACAACACTGGTACCTTGCCAGGCTCTGCCGTACAGGTAGCATACTCTTGTAGTCATCTCTAAGTCCAACATTTATTGATGAACCACATGTGGCCGCACGAGCCGGGCTGTGATAGGCTGGTTTGCTGGGTGGAGTACTGACGGGAGAGAAGTCCGGATGTGGAAAATGGAGGCCCTCATGGAGTGGGGGATTGTCTGGCTTGTTGAAAGGTTCTGCTGGGGTGGCGGGCTAGGGCTAGAACCTGCCATCCCTCCTGGGCATCTAGTGAGCGGCTGGGCACAGGGAGAGCAAGTAGCAGCTCTGCCCCATGTCTGGCCTGGCATACCTGAGCCGGATTTAAAAAAAAGACTGCTGCAGGGTGGAACTTGATGAGCTGGGCTGTGATAGGCTGGTCTGCTGGGTGGAGTTCTGACGAGAGAGAAGTCCGGATGTGGAAAAATAATATTTGTAAAATATTACTACTAGGCATTTCTAATCCTAAATTCTAGCTCTATCTGCTTCTGTGTGTTCTACAATTTTCTTAGCTATCTTGAGATTTTTCTTTGCTTTAAACTAAGCATATCAAACTTCTAGAACCAATAAACCAAAACAGGAAAGTTGTTGGCTACAAAGTCAATATAAAAAGTTACATCTTGTATAAAAAATGAATCAAAGGAGAAAGTGATCAAAGACTCTATCCCATTTAAAACAATATTCAAAAACATCAAGGATGTAGGAATCAGTTTAACAAAATATGCGAGAGATCAATATCATAGATGCTTTAATTAACTCAAGGAAGAGAAGAATTTAGGAAACAAAAAAAATGTTCAATGCTCATGGATTGAAAGAATCAATCTTATTAAAATTACTGTCACAACTTAAGTGGTGTAAATTCAATGCAATCACAGTCCAAATTTGGATTACATAAGTCCAGCACCTAAAAAAGTCAACAACAAAGTTTGTATGGAATCAAAAACAACCTACAAATAGCCAGAGCCATTCTGAAAAATAAGAAATTTGGAGCAATTTAATTATCCAATTTGGAACTGAGTTATAAAGCTTTAGTACTCAAAACAGCATGGTACTGGAAGAAGAATTGGCTCTCTGCTCAATGGGTCAGAACTAAATAACCAATGACAAAATCCCATTTATATGAAGAGATGATTTTCAATAAGGCAGATGAGAATATGAAATAGAGTTAAGATTACCTTTTCAACAAATAGTAGTAGTGGGTAAACTGGGTAACTAGAACAAGAAATTAAAGCTGTGATTTTCTTATACTTCACACAAAAATCAATTCAAATAGTAACCTTGAGATCCAACCAGAAACTATAAAGAACATTGAGGAAAATATTGGCAGAACAAAGTTTTATTCAATGATCTGATATTTCTGGCAAAGACAACAAAATAGCTAAAGAGCAATCCTTGGGAAAAATAAGATGGGAGGCATCACCTTTCCCAACTTCAAACTCTACTACAAAGCAGTTGCAATTAAAACAGTGTGGTATTGGAATAAAAATAGACATGTGGACCTTTGGAATAAAGTTGAGTATCCTGACAGCCACCCTCAAACACATGATCATTTAATCTTTGACAAAGGAGCAAAAAGTGTGAAATGGAACAAGGAAAGCCTCTTCAACAAATGGTGCTGGGAAAACTGGGCAGCTACATGTAAAAAACTAAATTTAGACCTCTGTCTATCACCATGCACAAAAAATCAGATCAAAATGGATTAACGATCTCAAATTCAGACCTGAGTCCATAAAGTACGTCAAAGAAAATAGGAAAAAACCCTCCACGACATTGAAGCTAAAGACATTTTCAAAGATGAAACACCACTAACAAAACAACTAGGAGAAGGAATAAACCTATGGTACTTATGGATGACAGGTTTAGCTAGTTTGGGAGCTTTGCTTTTTTTTGCCCACTCACAGATTAATCTACTTAAGCCAAGGTTCATTCTAATGAGATCTCTCTTCTATGTAAACACTGCTAGAGGGTGTGGCAGTTACAGAATCACCTTGACTCTGAATAACTTCTGACTTATACATCTACTAAGACTTCTAAATGAACTAGTTCCAGAGGCCCCATTCACTCTCAATGGAACAAACATCTCTGAATGCAGCAGGTATGTGTACCTAGGTCGAGAAATCAACATGATGAACGACCTAAAACGTGAGCTGCGCAGGAGGAAGAGAGCGGCATGGAATGCCTTCAAAGGCATCAAGGAAATAGCTAAAAGGACAAAAGAACCTCCGGCTCCGGGCACATCTCTTTTGACTCCACCATTCTCCCTGCATTAGCATACGCCTCAGAGACCTGGGCCCTAAGAAAGCAGGATGAGAATGCTATTCAGGTCTCCCAGGAGGAATCGAAAGAGCTATGCTTGGAACATCACGCTTCACTCAAGTGAGAGAAGGAGTCTGGAGTTCTGATCTCCATCACTATTCGAGAATCTCGTTTGCCAAGGCATCGAAAATCAGATGGGCTGGACATGTAATGAGATTTGGAGACAACTGCTGGACTAGAGCTATTACCGACTGGATCCCACTGGATGTCAAAAGATCACGTGGGCACCCACCTACAAGATGGTCAGACTTTCTTGTCAAGACCCTGAAGGAACGGTTTGAGGCTCTTCATATTCCTGAATCAACCAGATGCCATTTGGCTACATTGGCACATGATAGGGTCCAATGGAAATGTTACTGGTGCCCGCTCGAGCAAATCGATGAATAACGGGAATCAAGTGATCAAGTGATCAAGTGATCAAGACTTCTATGTTTTCTAGATTGGGTACAGCTCCTCTTTATATCCAATGCACCCAGTAGTGGGACAGTTAGAATTTATCAGGAGACTACCACCCCGGCTACATTAAGACTATAGGAAGACTATAGGAAGGATCATACTAGTTTGCCCTCAAGCAGGTGAGTGTGACCCTTTCAGTATATGGAGAAAAAGATACTCAGAAATACCCTGGTACAGATAATAAATAAGAAGGACCTTGTGGGTACCATCTAGATTACATGAAGCTCATGAAATTAAGATGTATTGCTTTATACCAGCTCTCTCTCTCTCTCTCTCTCTCTCTCCTCCCCCCCCCCAGTGTTTTACATAAGAGATAATATCAGTAGAAGTGATTAGTCCTTGGCTTAACCTTTGTTTATACCTGTAATAGGGTGTGGCACTACCCTTCTACAATCTGTTTAGGGTTCTTTGTTGACATGACCCTCCCTGTCAGATTACTTTGGTGTATATAAGGGGACTGACTTGAGGCCCCTTGGCCTTTTGCTCCTTCTTTTGGGTAGGACTCCTCTTGGTTGAGATCCTCTCTCTTTGGCGGGAGACTTAGGCTCTTTTGTATGGTCTAAGTTCGGACCAGAGCTAGAGATCTTTCATTGTATTGGATTGTTGTGCAAGAGCTTTTGTACTATTAAAGACCTTTTTGGAACTGTGCCAGATTCATGAGTTTTCATCCATTTCCCTGGCATCCTCGGAGGTAGAAGAGAACTTCTGTCCTGACACTGTTAGGGAACCCAGCGGCATCCCTGACATGGGGACTACATGAAACTAAAACGTTTCTGCACCTCAAAAGAAACAATGACCAAAATACAAAAACAGTCCGCAGAATGGGAAAGAATATTCACCCAATATTCATCTGATAAGGGGTTAATATCCAGAATATATCAGGCACTGATAGAACTTTACAAAAGAAAACCGCCAACCCCATCAAAAAAATGGGGAGAAGAAATGAACAGAAACTTCAACAAGGAAGAACTTCGAATGGTCAAAAGACATATGAAAAAATGCTCACCATCATTAGTCATCAGATGCAAATGAAAACAACAATGAGACATCATCTCACACCACAGATACTAGCACATATCCTAAAGTTCAAGAACAACAAGTGCTGGCGTGGATGTGGGGGAAAAGGGATTCTCATCCATTGTTGGTGGGAATGTCATTGGTACAGCCTTTTTGGAAAACAATATGGACATTCCTCCAAAGACTAGAAATTGAGCTCCCATTTGACCCAGCCATACCACTCCTGGGAACCTACCCTGGGAAACCAAAAAAACACAGCGGAAACACCATCCCCATATTTATGTTCATAGCAGCACTATTCACAATAGCCAGAATCTGGAAACAACCTGAGTAACCAAGAATAGATGACTGGATAAAAAAAACTTTGGTACATCTACATAATGGAATACTATGCAGCTGTTAGGAAAAATGAAGTTATAAAATTTGCCTATAAATGGAAGGACATGGAGAGGATCATTGAAGTTAGCCAGAAGGAGAGAGACAGATATAGAATGACTGCTGTTATTTGCATGGCATATATATGTATATATATATATATACATATATATACATAAATATGTGTATACATATTACAATACCAATATCCAAGTTCAGGCGAAACATGAGTCAGAAGGCCTTGTCAAAGGTGGAAATTATCACAAATGTGTGGGAGTCAGAGGCTAGGTAAGACAGAGAATGGGACAGTGTGCTAATAATTGTCAAAAGTGCTAATACCAACCTAGAGCTGAGCATTAAATAGAGGCAAAAGGATACACATGACAACCTTTTAATGTATGTTCTATAATCCATAGTCTGGAAGGGAAAAAAAGAGAAAGAGAGAGAGAGAAAGAGAAAAGAAATAAAGAACCTGCCATCGAGGCAGGCTAGGGGAGGGGAGGGGGAAACGGGGACATTGGTGGTGGGAAATGGGCACTGGTGGAGGGATGAGTGCTGGAACACTGTGTGACCAAAACCCAACTATTAACATCTGGTGAACATCTTTGTATTGTATATCTCAAGGTGGTATAATAAAATATTTTTTAAAAAGTTAAAAAATGGGACTACATAAAATTAAAGAACTCCTGCATGGCAAGAGAAACATGGGCTAAAAATGAAACAACAGTAACTGAATAGGAAACATTTTCATTCAATGCATCAGCAATAGTTTTAATATGAAGGATATATCAAGTATTTACAAAGATCAACACAAAGACATTCAACGATCTTATCAAAAAAAAGGAAGAGGAAATGAATAGATACTTCTCAGAAGAAGACAGCAGAGTGGCCAGTAGCCACATGAAAAAATGATCAGCATCACTTATCAGAGAAATCCAAATTAAGATGCCAATGAGATATTATATCACAAAAAGTGATAATGACACATATCAAAAATAGTAGGGACAACCTGGGCTTATGGGGATGTGGTGAAAAAGGAATCCTCATCCAATGCTGGTGGGAAAGTTGTCTGCTCCAACCCCTATGGAAAACAGTATAGAGGGTTTTCATATGGAGTGGTGGATAGGGAATATGGGAATACTGGTGACCTAACATATAAATATTAGTAGAACTGGGCACTGTATTGTGTCATCCCATTATTATAATATAATGGAATGAAACCTATTTTAAATTGACTCCATTTCAAGGGCTCTGTTTCAAAGGTCAGGAATGCAAAATGTTTCTGGAAGAATATTGAGACCCTACGTTGGGATCCTACTTCAGAAGCTAAATGTAATGCATCAGTTAACACTCTTGAACCTTGCCTTCCACAATGCACAGACACAACCCATATGCAGAAAGAGTAAATAGAATATAAAAGTTGTGTTTTCAATTTCCCAGGTGTCAATTTGTCATGATAGTTTAAGCATGAAACTAGGGCTCAACTGCTAATGAAGCAGATGAATAAAACAGACCTTTGGGAAATTAAAAAAAAAACCCTGTTTAAATATTTACTGATGCTATTACTTAGAATATTTGTAGCTCACTAGTTATGTACCAGACACTGTTTTGAGTTGATGCAGAAGACTGACTCACCTAGTTCTCACTCTAGAGATGGAGACTCACTCCCTCTGATTATACTAAGCATGATATTCTCCCTATTCATCTATGTATCAAAAATAATTGCATGCCTTCATCTTGGGCTCTTGGGTTTCTTCCACATTTGGGAATTCTCTTTTTTAATTTTACGAACTTTATTTTAATTTTAAGAATGTTCCTAAAACTTATTTTTCCCTAACCTAAACCTTATTCAATCTCAATAGAGTGGTGTGTGAAGACCAAGTATCAGACCCTCTCTTCATCTCTTTTTTGGGTGGAACATATGTTAGAAGGCTTGTGAATCAATATTGCTATGTTACTCTCCTCATGTGAGAAGCATACCAAATTCAGGAGCCCAATGTTCGAGAGGTGACTCAGTCATATACTAAAGCTGTGTTCTTTAGATCTAACTTCATTAGTAGTAAGCCTGACATTTTGTGCTATCTCTCAAATGCTTCATAGGACCTCTCACTTGGTACTTGGTCATGGAAAGTGTAATACAACTAAGTCTGTATCTCACAAGCAGAAAAAAAGTACATTAATTTGTGTAGAAAGACATTTATATTTATAGTGTATATCCATGATATGGTTGTGTGCCTGTCAAATCATGCGTAAGTCTTTACCTAGATATTAAATTATGTTCAGGAAAAAACGTAATTTTTCACTAAGACTGTCTGAGTAATTAATATTAGTGGAACATATGGATTGCATTAGATATTCTATATTCAGTTTAGAAATAAAATTTAGAATATTACTTTGAGAAAGAAGAAAATGACCTGGTATTTAGTTTTTTTTCACTGTTTTCTTTCAGGTAAAAAATATCACTGACTTAAAATTCATATCTGAGAAGTGATGTTAACCTTTGACTCTTAGTTAAATCTTTCTTAGCTCATGCATATATCAGACATACCTCACCTATCTTTTTTGTAACATCAATCATTTACTAATTTACTTGCTTTCACTGAAACTAATCCATAAGGGGAGTTTGCAAATTCTTAGTAATATATATAAAGCTAATGGAAAATTTTTGAAGAGTTTATCATTTTAGACTTAATTTTAAACAGAAAGCATCATAATTTTTTTTTCCTTTTTTGGGTCACAGCCGGCTATTTTATTCGCTCAGGGGTTACTCCTGGCTCTGCACTCAGGAATTACTCCTGGCGGTGCTCGAGGGACCATATGGGATGCCGGGAGATCAAAATCAGGCCAGTAGAGGCTGGCTGTGTGCAAAGCAAACACCCTACCCGCTGGACTATCACTCCGGCCTGAAAGCATCATATTTATTGAATGGAACAACATTCAGTCTTATTGGTAGAATGGGAACAATTTTTGTTAAATATGGGGAGGTTAAATTACACTGCATAATTCAGTGACAACACATTACTTTATTTCATTGTGGTTTAAAAAAGAACACAGGACTGTGTATAGGCCAATGGCAGAAAAATTTTCTTGTTGCTTGAGGCTCTGGGTTTGATACCTGGCATAGCAAATAAACTGAATGAACAACACAGAATTTCTATCTTTCCTATTATGTGTATAATTTAATAATTTAAGTTATATTTATATTTTTACCAATCTTTATAACTTTTTCATCTTCCAAAATTGAAACTTTATACCCATTAACAATTCTATATCTCTTCCTTCCATCAGTCTCTAAAGAAATCAATTTTACTTACTATTTTTATGACTTTTATTACCTTTTGACACCTCATAATAGTGTAAGAATATAGTATATATCTTTTGGGAATTGGTCTATTTCAGTATAATGTCCACGAGGTTCTTCTGTTCTATAATATGTTAGAATTTCACTCCTTTTTACAACCATTAAACTATAGCCTTATGTTATGGACTATGTCAGAATTTCATTACTTCTTAAAGTGATTAAATATAACAGAATACAATACTCTATTTTATTTATATGATATCTGGAAAAGATTTCAACCTCTTTATCTATTCTTCTGATATGCACTGTTTCCACTACTTGGCTATTGTGAATAGTGATGCAATGAACACTTGTGTGCAGATGATTATTTGGGACTCTGATTTTGTTTCTTTTGGATAAATGTCCAGAAGTGAAATTGTTGGGTCATAAGGAATTTCTTTTATTATTTGAGAAAGCTAATTAGTCTTATCCATAGCAATTGCACTTATATTTCCAACATAGTTCACGGGATTCCAGAGGTAATTCACTTCTTAGGACAGTGACCTGAGCTTTGTGACTAGGAGTATATGCATTCTATTCTCTTCCCATCTCTTCTTCCAAAATTGCCTTTGCCACAACTTCAGCAGATGAGAATATATCCTGTACCCCACTAGAATAGCAAATATTAAAGCAAAATGTCTGAGAGGAGAAATGGAGCTGTAACTATATAGCAGCTGAATTATGTGTTCTGTGTTTATTCAATCCTCAAAAAAGAGAGGGGGTTCTTCTGTCTGATTGTTGTCTCCCATAGGGATGGCACAGGAGCTATATTTTCATGATCAAACCTGCAATCTTGTACATTGTCTCCAAATGTGTCCAGCTGGGCCCTTTCTGTTATGCCATTCACAAATATAATAGGAAACTGATAGCGAAGGCTTACAAAATTGCAATAAAGCAGTATAACATCTTAGATCTCTAAAGCTTCATTAATTTTGTCCTCTTACTAGATTTTCTTACAAGATTTGTTAGGCAAATCCAAATACAAGAATACTCATAGATTTTCTTCCAGTTTGCTCCTTCATTTTCTCTTCTGCAATGGGGATATTAATACCTTCTTATCTACAGGAGATGTTCAGTATGAGCTTTACTTCCTCTTCACCCTATGTTTATGTTACATTATAAATGAAAAGGGGATTGTGGCTAAAGATGGAATAAAGGTGTCAATGGAGAGACTTTAAAAATAGGAATATTACTCCAGATTATAATTTGATTCCGGTTTAATGACATCACTTGTATCACTTGTCTTTCCGTTGTTTATTGATTTGCTCACATGGGCACCAGTAACATCTCCATATGTCCTGTCATGTATTAGTGTAGCCAAAGGGCATCTGCTAGCTCCAGGAACATGAGAAGCCTCAAACCATTCGTTCAGGAAGGAATGAGGTGTACAATTGTTACTTGGTTTTGGCATATCAAATACAACATGGCTATTTTAATGGCATGGAACAAAAAAATGGAAGGTGACCAGAAGAGTCACTGAAAAAAGCAGCCTAAAGATAGAAGAAAAAGGTTGGAGAAACTAGAAATCATTCTGTTTTTCTAGTTATGGAATGTATGTGGACGACTCATTTGGATAAACGAGTCTCAATTGATTATATCATTCAGATCCCTGTATGTATCATCCTAAAATAGTATATTTATACCGGAGGCTTTTGAATTTTCCATAAAATAATAAGTAGCTTTATATTCATATTCATTATCATATAAACTGATATTTTCAAAATATTTATAAAATATGTGTATATCAAAAGAAGTTGGGAAGTTTGAATTGCTACCTATATTAGTTATCTGGGCAATTCATAATATCAAGTAATTCATATAATCTGTAATAGTTTAA